>JAVJIF010004227.1:0-107666 GCA_038442645.1 Agave tequilana
TCCAGCTTTAATAATAGTCTTTCTTTATATGAAATAGCTCCCTTAGTATGTAACACCTTAGCTATAGCTGCCAAAGCAGCAAAAGCTGCATCTCTCACTTCAGGGGTACCATCATTCAGGCACTACAAAGATCAAAAGGAAGACATAAACAAAATGCAAAATCTCTAGTACCTTTAGATCATGCAAGCTATCAAGTGAGCAACTGTAAGATACAAGGACTAACATTCACTGACCTCCATACAGATAGGACATAATCCTTGTGCAACTTCAGAACAACTGCTTTATTACTTGTATCAATACAATATGTCACCCAGTTTAATGTTAAGGACCGGACAAGTGGGACCTTTTTTCACAGCCACTTTGACATCTGAAATGTTAAGAAGATTGTTCACTAATCAAAATAAACAAACAAAAACATGGAGCAATCAATAATCATCGAGAAATTTCTATAAGTATGTGTGTATGATTTCAAGGTTGCATTCGATGTGGTTATAACTTCAACATAGTCATGGAATTTTATATGAAAGATAAAACTTATTATTACAAAAAAAAAAAAAAGCAGCCAGACATAAAGAGCAAATAAAGAAGAAGATTCACGGCTAGATTTTTGAAAAGAGAAAACAAGAAAAGTCAAGAAACTCTACATTAGGGAGCATTTATTATTGTTTACAAAATGGCTTCTATGTCTCTTAGGGGAGGGGGAAAAAAGAGAAATCCTTTTAAAAAAAAATGAATTTTGGTTAGCATTTTATTGGGAGTTTTTTAGGAAGGAGAAATACGAAATCCACAATTTAGAACAACCAACATGGCTTCGATCGAAGCAAAAGACTCACAATCTACATCCCATTGTTCCCTCTTCCTTTCCAATCATCACATGCTCTGGTTTGCAACCAAATATTCTCTCTTTATCTGTCTCGTCTATCCTTTTATCCAAGCTCTCCCTCTATTATATATTTTTTATGTTATATCAAGATGAAAACGAATGATTCATTTATATAGAAATCAAATATGGCCACGAATTATGAGGAATATAATTCATGTAGCTGCCCCCAAGAGATAAATAGTGCAACAATATAGCTGCATTATTTCTCTCTTGGAGACCATATCATTCCACTTGTATGAAGTGTGATACAGGAAATGAAATACACAATAATGTTGATATCTGGATAAAACTTGCCTTCAACTACATCAACAAGGCTAAACACCCAGATTTATGCATTGCCTGGAGGGTCTGGGTAAGAGCATCTGTCACAACTGCTTTTTCTCTTTTAATTTTTCCTGTTAACAGCAAAAGAAGAATACCATATGACATAGTTAAAAGAACCAAAAAGTATGATTTAACTGTAACAATAGAGTACTTACAAGTAGCACAGGCAACAAAAACGTGAACTTCCAGAAAAATGATTTCTCAGTCCTCGAGCAAGGTTCCCAATTGCTTGAATAGCCTCAACGGAAACAGCTAGATTAACATCTGTAACAAGCTGCAACCACAAACATATGCAGTGAAAACAAATCAAAAATATTGAATTAAACATCAATAAAGTTTTTTACATCAGGACTTGCATAATGGAAAAACAAACAACAAAAGCAGACCACAGTAAGCAGTCATTCAGGTTACACAGCACTACCCACGTCAAACTTGACAAGTACCACCTAGCATTGTGTACTGAATAATTAGAGTTACTAGATACACTAAGGGCCTGTTTGTTTCGCCGCAAAACCCTGCAAATCGTAGGTCGTAAACTTCTTTTCCATTTTCCGCTATTTGTTTCGCTGAAAAACAAGTTGCAAAATGCAACTCTCATTTTTCCACTTGCAGTTGCTACAGTTAAATTTGCGGTCATGTGAATCTTACTTTTACACTCACATTTTTCAACTTGCAATTGCTACAGTTAATTTTGTGGTCATGTAAATCCCACTTGTAATACACTTGCAGTTCAAAGCAGTTACTTGATAATCAATATATAATTTAATATTATTAAATATTTAATATTTTAATAGTGTTCAATTTTTATTTAATTATTTAATTATTTTATATTTTTAATCTTTAGTTTTTTTATTATTTTTAATATTGTTTTAATATTTAATATTTTACTATTTAATTTAATATTTTTATTTAATATTGTTATTTAATACTCTATGATTTTATTAATACTTATACCAATTTTTTATTATTTTATTTAGAGTTAATATTTTATCAATATAGCAATATTATAATTTAATATAAAATTACTATATCTTTAATTATATTTTTTAATATAAATAATTTATTTATTAATATTAAATATACTTTATTATTTTATTAATATTTTATTATGTTAATATTGTAATAATAATTCATTATAATAATATTATAATAATAATTTATTATTAAATTATAATTATATTTTACTTTGTTATTTTTGTATTTTTATAATATTACAATAATATTATAATAAAATTTAATATTATAATAATTTTCAAGTATTTTTAAATATTATAATATTATAACTATATTTTATTATTTTTCTTAAGATTTTTAATATTTATGTTTTTTTAGTATTCTTAAAATTTTATAATGTTCTTTAGATTTCCTTAAAATTTTATATTATTTTTTTTAGTTAATATTTTAGTAACATTTTACTAATTATACTAATATTTTATTAATATTATTGTTATAAATAAAATATTAAAATTATTAATATTTTATCTCAAATTTTAATATAAATTTAATTTGCAATAGTAGATTTAATTTAAAAGTATTTATAATATTTAAATCACTGCTACAGTTAATTTTGTAGTCAACGTTTTCACTTACACTTTTGCGCTACCAACCAAACACCGTAAAACACAATATACTTTCTCATTTACACTTTCACTTTATCAACCAACACCGTAAAACACAATATATTTTCCCTGCTACAGTTCATATTTTCCATTCTCATTTTACGACTTACGACGTTTTGCGGCGAAACAAATAGGCCCTAAGTCAAGTTATTAGCGCAAACATATTTAAGCTACACAACAGTAATCAATAGTTATAAGCTGCAATGTGCCGCACTATGTATCCCCCATCACATAAGTTGCAACAGTTGATGTTACCTTCTTAAGTGTTCGGCAAATTTCACTGAAATCACCCGGAGCAATCTTCTTTGTCGAAGCTAGTTTAGTGAGTTCCACAACAGCATCCCGTCTTTCTGACCATTTGGTAGCTTTCTGCAGTAAAAAGATGATGTCTTTAGAATGATTTTACATGAAAATGATTGCAGGTAACATTAAACTAGGGCAAGATATTTCCTGCATAACAAACTAAGAGAATACATGAACAATGAGTAAGAAAGCACTAACCACTCCATCCCAAAACCCAGTCTTATCCAAGGGAGTCAGAATATCAACAGGATCAACAAGCTCATATTCATCTATTTCCTGGGAGAGCTGGGAAAAAAAAAATAAACGAGTGTCTATGGCAAGATAAAAATTGCATGGTTCTATTTGATTTAAAGATTAACAAATATTGATATATTATTATATATAATGCATGTGTGTATTTTTGTACATAAATGCATATGTACATAATGTATGTAATATGTATATGTCTGTACCGCTCTACCTACATACCTATCTATCTATTCATCCATCTATAAGAGAGCAGTTTCACAAGGGACTTCTTACCATCAGCAACAGTTTCTTCAGAAGCACCAGTACCCGCAACTTCAGTAACAGCTTCTTGTTCAGCTCCTTGTCTTGCTCAGATCTGAAACAGAATTTGTCATTATATCGATTTTACCGGAGTACAGGAGCCAACTTCCACACAGCATGTTTTCTCCATAATTTTACAGTTGTAGAAATATAATATTAGCAATCATGAAGTATACAGGCAAACTTCTAAGCAGCAAGACTAGTCCTTCACAAGTTTACAATGAATAACTTCTTTGCATATCTTCATGTAGTATTTTACTCATTAAACCTCACATTGGTTAATGTATATTCCAACATAACAGCTGATGGTAAGCTGAGCTGAATTATCTGCTGGGGACGTCAGACAAGTTCAGAGCTCATGCCATAACATGGAAGTTGTTGATTATGACACAATAAATAATGTACATGATCATTTTCAAATCTTTTAAAACGATAGTTATCTTCTTGTCAGTAAAGTTTACTAAAAATCTACTTGAATGCTATCATAATTTATTCCTAATAAATCTGGACTTCTACTGAAATTTAGGGTGTTCTTGGCTGGATATTGTTGGAACACCATGTGGTTCCAACTACGGTCAAACCTCAATACAAGGGTTTGACAGGGTGTTGTTGGAACCCATACTCGTTGCAACAGCATCTTAGGCTATAAAAGCTGATATTGCAACACAACTCAACATGAACGTTGTTGCAACAGAATATTGTGTGATGCACAAATATAGGGACATGTCGGCAGATCTTAGAGATAATTACATAACTTACCATTAAAAAGTGTAACAAAATGCTAACAGTTAATTAATCTCTCATTAATGATTGAAGCATGTTGTAGCAAAAGCATCCCCATCCAAACATGTATGCAGCTTCAGTAGCAATTACTGAAAATGCATGGATGTCCCAGCTGCACTATGGTTAATACCATGCAACCGAACACACTCTTACATATGGTTACTTAGAATAAAAAAAAAATAGGTTTAGAGTTTCCCAAGAATTATAAAAGTAAACATATGCAATTTTGAGAAAAGTAAACATAACCAATGTGATGGGAGTAAGCAGTTTGGTGTTTAGAATATCTGTGCCACAGGTTGAAAGGCCAGAGTGCAGAAAATATGGGACGAATATGGAATATGTTAAAGAAAAAATTCAAACACGAGAACAGACACTAGAAGACACTCAGACAAGCATGGGCAGACAATAATAAAAATATCATTGTATCAACAATCAAAAGCATCATCATCCATAACAGTATCACAATGATTTATTGAAACTATTGAATAAATGTGTCAAAAAGACCAACAATACTTGAAAAAAAAACAGAACATTACCTTATTTTGCGAGATGGCCTAGCGACCCCTGAGACATTAGACAGCTCTGCTTCCAACTCTTTTTTCTTTAAACAATAAGAGAGAAGCACTTCAATCATTTGCACGATATGACCAGTAAATTCATGATGCTGAGATAAATTTCCTCACCATGGTATCCCTCATTTTCTCAAATAGAATAGATTTAACAGGATCCTTGCCGATCCAGCGACATAATTCAAGTGTCAGGCCTTTAGAACATGCACGAACATTCTGGTCTTGATGATCAAAAAGTTCAGGGAGCATTTTCAAAATTTTCTTGGGAGGGACGACCTTTGCGCCAAATTCACTGGATATTATTAAAACCAAAAAGAAAAGGGATAGAAACATTAGATTATTTCATATTAAAACAAAAAAAAAAACCTTAGAGAATGGAAACCTCAAGATACAGTTGCAGCAAAACCAACCTGAGAGCTTGAAACATGACATCAATAGCTGGTACAACTGCTTTTGCAACTTTATTTTTTATGGCTTTCTCCATGGTTTCCTGAATGTTAATATAGCCAACTAAGATATTTTATTCTTGAAATAAAAATTGACAAAGGTATCAAGGGCAGGAATAACTAAAGAGATTAAGAGAAAGCCTGTTATGCATCAATCCACTAAAAATAACGACTGTATGAAAATGATCCTTCACATTATCCTTTGAAAAATTAATTAGTAAAAAATTAGCTGTTTCTGTGTGGCAAAGACAAGAATAAATTTGTGATCATGTGTACAAAGAGGACACAGAACTTCCTAGAGATATTTCCATAATATGAGGACCTCCGAGACCAAATAAAAATATATAGTTTGTTGATGGGATTTATAAAGCGGACACAGAAAATTAGTACAGTAAAGCACCCACTAACAAGAGGGTGGTTGACCTTATTAGTAAATAATATATTTCAATACGAGGTGTGGCCTTTTCCAGGAAGAGACGTCAAGCATTGTTTAGCTGAAACAATTAGTCTAATCTAACAACAGAGAATAAAAAAACAGCTTTCCACGGTAACTAATATCACCTAAAAGATTTATACAAAAGAAAAAAAGGGGGAACAAAACACTTGCAAGGTTAGGTTGATTAGAATCTACGAACCATTTCATTCCACAACAACAGCCTTCATTTTACTCACTATCCAAATAGCACTCTAATACAAGGAGAACCCTGGAATTTCATCTTTCTTAAATATTTCAGAGCCAATTTATAGGAACTGCCATCGATTTAGTTTTAGAAAACCTGTGATCAAGGATGTATTTAGCATGTTTAAAAACTGTAGCAACTAGAGCAAAAGGCAATCGTTATATCGTAGTGAAGATTGCAAAAATGTGTTTGAACCAAAAGCTTCGGAAAGCAACCAAGAAAAGTAAACAGTCAAGAGCTGCAGCAGCAACCTACATAGGACTTAGGATGCATTATACCACCAACTACCTGTCCATTTCATTGACCCATTGACATGTGTTTCAAGGAATTGGAACCGCACAAGCTTAACAGATTAGCAAACTGACCCAACATTAAATGTTGTTCCCAGGATTTGGTACATGATTGACATAAAGGAGATGACCACAGGAAGCTTCAAAGAACCAAGTTAAAGTTCAGGAAAGAAGCTACCCAGCAAAATGTAAACATAAAATTCCCCTACATAAATTAATTGACTGGTTAAAGAAATTGTTTAATGGACTGATTGAAGAAATTGATAAAAAGGGTCTTGGATGATGTTGATGACCAGTGTTCTAACCAAATGTATGCAGTCTCCGACCTTATGTGCATTGCATTATACGCTCCAAAAGAGTGAACACCCTACATATGTCGGTCTCTTAGAGTTTATGCACCTGCACATACGGATCTATGCGGTCGCATAAGCGGAGTTTGCTGATTTATGTGTTTCAAAACTAAAAGGTTGTGGGTGGCATAACTGTATAAATAGTTAATAATTATTTTATGTCTTGATGATGATGATTGATAATAAGAATGTGTTATGTAGTTACTTTGCTCGCAAATGCTGAGATAAACAATAATTGATGAATGCAATGAATTATTAAGTTGTAATTACATGATTAATGCTTTCTTCATTAAATTTCCTGGTTAAGTTCAGGATTTCACTTTTATGAAATTCTTTTAGTTTGATACTTAATTCATTTGTTGACTGGCATTTTCTTTACCCTTTTTTAATGTAAATTCTCTAACTTGTGTTTATGTCCTAGAAGTTGATCTGCTAATGAGATTATAAGAATAGATACGTTTTTCAACTTTCTTTTTTTATTACTTGGACTTGTTCATATTAGTTTGTAGTTTGCCATTGTTGAGAAGTTAATGTAGTGTATGAATTGAAGTTATTTACTTATTTCATTGGTACAATAGTTTATATTGTGGTTTTTCATAATTTAATAGGTTTTTTCATTTTTTAAGAAACTTTTAAAAAGCTTAGTGTGTTTTTCATATTTTTAGGTATTTTTGACATTAATATATATGCAATATGTATATAATTATATATAGTTATATATATAAAACTTTATACCAGTGCAATTCCACATAATTTGTTTAATTAGCACTTGACCAATATGAGCTATGCACTGCTAGACCGCAGGCATAATGCGTTTTATAACACCATTGATGACTGAAGAAATTCAAGTATGGGTGACTAGTGACTATTGTAAAGGGGCTATGGTGAAAGACTAGAAAATAAAGACTATAGATATTAATAATGGCTAAAATTAGTTTCTACACTACATGCAAACAAAGTTAGAAATTAGAAATAAGAAAAGCAAAAAAAATTAATTAAAAGTTTTAACTTGTGAAGATTAATATAGAAGGGAGGGAAAGAAAGAATGAGATGAAGTAGAGAAGAAGCCTCCATAACCGACTTTGATACATCAAGTCATCGAATCAATGTTACTTGGTACGTGGTACAAAAATGGGAATGGAAAACGTGAGCAGCCACGGAACGCTGTACGATGGGGTTAGCATTCTTCGGATCGCTTAATTGGAACGAAATACATTTACCTGATGGAATGATTTTCGGAACATTGTGTTTGTGTGTGTCATGTAGGCATACCACATATCCAATGATATATTAAATATTCAAATGACATGTAAGCACACCACATGAAGGCTTCATTCCTTTCTTCAACCTCGGTATATAAGTTTTTTTTTTGTTTATTACTTAATAATTCATTTAGATTCTAGTTTGCCAATTTTGTTGATCTGGATAGCAAATGTACCACGACTAGGAACATGTGATATCCGAAAGAGAAATCGTGAGGGGTTTGTCAAATTAAATAACCATGCATAGAACCATAACCCTTGGAAATAATCTTAGCAATAGACATATAGGAATTTCAAACCCTTAATCCAGTGCACTACCCTTCTTCTATAGAATTTATACCTTCACCGTCTAAAAGAGTTATGAGAAAGAAAGTAAAATGACAGCCATTATGTTTGCTTGTAACTGTACTGTCACACTGTTCACGTGTAAAAACCTGGACTAAGTAAATTGTATCAAAGTAATTGAATGTCTTAAATATGTAACTTGCACTTGGATCTTTGTTTATTTTGCATCTCAATATCAATATAATTCCCCATCGCAAATGTCACCTTCCTTTATCATCTACATTATTTCCTAGTATATCAGAATGTTGACTTTTGCTCCTTGGTTATATGAGCTTAAGCTGTGTTACCATTAAAAAGGTCAACTAACCTACCCACAATGTGCCATCTAGGTTTTACAGCACGGGACTCACAACTCACACTTTTATGGCCCAAGAATCCAACACCACGCAATAAAAGGTTAATGAAAGGTTAACAGCTTGTCCTTTTAAACTAGGTCAATTTCTTTTTATGGAGCTTTCATGATGTTGAGTCACTCAATACACGAGACTATTCTAATAAGAAAGGGCTGGTGAGAACAATAATTGAATGTCTCAAAGATAATTGTAATCGGGTCATTCCAAGAGCACATATTATAAGCTGAAACTTGACACTTGGATCTCAAGTTACTGCCATCAAGATATGTGGCTACTGCTAGATCTGGAACAGCGATTAGTAATGAATCTGTCTGACTATGGAGGGTTTAACCTTGTCAACCCGCAGGTACATGTCTAACCATTAGATGCAGAATGAACTCATAGTAGAGAATGCTGGCATTCCATATATGATGGCAAAAACTTTTGGTATAGTGCTTTTCCCAGTGGAGCATATTGTGACCAGATGCTGGAAGTTGAATTGTCAAAATTCAGAAGATCTACAGAATATAGAACGAACAGTTCATATGGCTGACTCTTGATTATTCATATTGGTCTAGATTTATGACATATTTATCTTTTAAACTAGACCGTCATAATCTGCATCATTGAGTATTGATCAGGAAATAATAGTGTGGATGTGCATCATGTCTCAACTAAGTGGAACTTTCTAGCTAATAGGAGTATGAGACAACGGCTCCAATACAAACTAACATAGGTTTCTTTAGATTAAAAATGAAGAAAACATGGGGAACTTAGTTGATGGCATTAGACTTAATAGAGATAAGAGTATCATCACATTAAGTTTCCAAGATATAACCTCTAACAACCAGATTTAGGTGACAATAGAATGATGTTGATGGAAAAAATAACAAGGATGGATTTAATCTATATGGATGAACAAAACTAGAGAATAGAAGCCAAGGATATAGCTGTCTGAAAGGCCTGAAATCAATTTTTGCACCCAGTGTGGCCATGGGGGGGAGAGACCTATGCAAAAAATGCAAATAATAATGAACAAAAGGTTTTTTTTTTAATGTAAGTTATGAAAGCAAAGCGAAAAAGTGAAAAAATCATAGAGGCACTCCAGAACACAATCAGTGCACGAAATCCATCATAACTAAGTACTAACTATTGGAACGATGTTGCATGGTTACACCAATTAATATGAGTATTCATCTAAGAAAATTCCTAAACATTAAACTAAACTTACTAAAGTAGAAATATAAGATGTCTTGTTAGCACAAACCTGCCCTAGAGCTTTCTCAACATGGAAAATTGACACCAACTAATTATTTGGCGCATATAACACATTGACAGGACAACTTTTATCAAGATATCCCAAATTCAGATACTAAGCCCAAAGATGGTTAGATCTCAAGTTATGCAATCAAGTTATGGGTACTATCAAACCTAAAACTCCACATTTAAAGAACAGTCCAAAAGCATCACAAATAATCTCCAGATAACCAATAGCAGTATACTTCAAATCTAAACCACAATAACCAAAGAACAAACTTATAAGATGTTCATGAACAAACCAAGCAAACATCATCCCCAGTGACACATCATCAAATGAAAAACCAATATCATTGTTGTAACAAAATAGGGGCAAGCACCAAGCGGTATGACTTTCAAGGTGCTTCAATCAAGGAGGTTTCTAGAGGGCCTATACGAGCACCTAGGCAGCTACAGGCACAAAGAGACACACAAGGTGCCCAGATATGCAAATATCACTTTAAAGAATTGATCCAGATATTCTATTTACGCAATATAGACCTGTACGACAGGTAGTACCCTAATCTCGTGGCTACCCGCACCCCAACACTACAAAACCATTCCGATAAAACTTTCCTCAGCAACAGGAAAAAAAACAGCATCCAGGCTCACCGCCAAAGATCATTCATAACCCTCAATCCTAAGTCAATTAGACTATGGCAAACTAACAAACAAACTTCGCTATATCAAGAAATAACTAGATTGTTAAAGAAATTAAAGATTAAACATCTAAGTTGCGCAGATAATTCAATCAAGGAGACATAATCGGTACGATACATATTGACACTAGGATATTCAAATACTTGATGAAACTTACTAGATACTCGTATAAAGAATCCTAAAATTTGTAACGCGTCAAAGATGTGTTAGAGATGCATCCAAGACTGAGTTAAAAATCTAATGCATGAACGGTAAGATCACATTTTCATTTGAAGTACCAATGCATTTATATAAGAAAATCCTAGACCCACCATTTAACACCGAGCTCATCTTTCCAACCTAAAAAATGTGTCTGAGTGCCCAAACATAGGGTCTGTTTGGTTATCGTAACTAGCCGTAATTCGTAATTGTAATTGGTAAAGTTTTTACAATTGTAAATGAGTTACATGTATGTAATTTTTACGGTGTTTGGTTGGTAATATAAAATTATAAAGTGAGAAAGTGTATTGTACTTTACGGTGTTTGGTTGTCGTAATGTATAAGTCGTAAGTGAAAAAGTTGACCAAAAAATTAACTATTTGGTGATTTTAAAAGTTTTAATACTGCAAATAAATATTAAAAAAGTTAAATATTAAAAAATGTTAATATTAATATAAAAAATATTACAAATTTGTATGACCACAAAATTAACTGTAACTGGACTGTAAGTGAGTGGTAACTGGGTTGCAAGTGAGTGTTAGTTGAGTATGTAAGTCTTTTACGAATTACGGTCCAAACAAACGCCGTAATTGTAACTGGGTAAGTAAGTCATTACGAATTACGGAGTTTTACGCGAACAAACGGCCCCATAATATAAATCCTTGTCATAGATAAACAACATTAACTGAGAGTCTGAGACACATAGTTCTACTATTTGTATTATTGTATCTTAAATTTTCAAGATTTAGCATATATGTGTAGTAATATCATGTCGTATTTGTATCTTGCATTCACATGAGCATTTCCATATCATGCATTTGTATACATGCATTATAGGTTCCATTTATTTCTATTTTTCTCTTGATATATAAGAGCAACTGCCATATCCTCCTTCCCTTTAACCTCCTTTGATCAACCATTCTTTGCCCAAATGAAACCACCTAAGTACCAAGGCTAAAAATGGTCTTCTTTGCCAGTTTCTATTTCCCAGTCATCCCGCATACATTATCCTCAGAAAAGCATTTCATAGCATATATATAATATAATATCCATTATGGTTCTTCACCAACCTTGATAGATTCGTTCATTATGTCTAATTATCAGCAGCACGCAGCTTATTCATGCTCACCATGATGTTACTCAAGCACATTATGTCTAATTAAAGCTCAAAACTTCCCTAGTCTCTTTACACCTTTTAGATTTACACAAGCAACCGCTTTTGCAAATTGATTGTTGCATCCTGAAATTTAAACTTTGAGTTCTTGTCTGTTCGGCAATGCTATTGCATTTTCTGTCTTGTTTCCGCAGATTGCCACAGTGCATTGCTGCTGTGCAGCCTTTAGACCCTGAAATTTGCTGTTATGCATTGTTGTTTGAGGCATCCAGTTTATGTATGGCCAACAGCCCAGATGCCTCTAGTTGAGGACTAATGATGCATGCTGGTTCAAGCTGACATGTGACCCATGAGCCAACCATGCATTCTCTCTCACATAGTACCTACCATTTGCTTTTATTGCTCGTGTGTGCTCTGGGTAGTTCTTTATCCAGAACAGTAGGAGGCATTGGAGTTGGTGATCGTATCATGCGCATGCATGTCTCTTCCTAATCCAATACCTATTTCTAGGTCCATTTTTTCCCTTGTTATTGCTTATCATAGGCCGTATTCATAAAGCATACATCATGTTATGTAAGTGTGGCTTCATTACAGGGAGAGCGATCTTCATGTTAATATTCACTGATCTATGCAAGTTCAAGGTGTGACACATGACTGAGGAGCCAATCATGCATTCCCACCAACACAGTGCTTGTCGTGTTGTTTTCGTTGCCTTGTCCTTGTGTTTGCATGCTCCAAGTATTGGAATTAGTGGTGATCGTATCATGTGCATACATGTTACTTCCTAATCCAACACCTATTTCTTGGTCCATTTCTTTCCCTGTTATTGTTATAATAGGGTCGTATCCAGAAAGCATACATCATGTCATGTAAGAGTAGTTTCATTACAGGGAGAGCAGTCATGTGAATATTCATTGATCTATGCAAGTTCAAGTTGTGACACATGACTGAGAAGCCAATCGTGCATTCCCTCTGACACAGTGCCGACCGTGTTGTTTTGTTGCCTTGTCCTTGTGTTTGCATGCTCCAAATAGTTTTTTTATCACAAGCATCTTGTAAGTTCGACACGGGCATTGGAGTTAGCAGTGATCTTATGCATTCATATGTTTCTACCTATTCCTATAGCCATTTCTAGGTCCATTACTTTCCATTGTTATTGCTTATATATAATAGTGTGGCATCTATACTGCACACATCCTGTTATATATGAGTAGTTTCATGATAGTAAGAGCCCTCTCCACATGAACATGCATTAATATGACATCCTATTGGCATCAAGTGAGGTTTATTTCCAAATAATTTCCTCCCACTGTATTTTCCACTAGTCCAAATTAGGTCATTTGTGTTAGTGGCTGAAGATATATAGACCAAAAGACCGGTAAAAATCTTCAAATTTGCAACCATGATCTTATCCACTGTATTTCAGTATCTTAGTACTCAAGGTGCATTGTAACCGAATGTCATCTTAACACAAACTTACAGAAGTTCCATCACCCCAACCAAGTAGCCTTCAACCTTCAAATAAACAATGCAATTGGTAAACTTATCATCCCACTTATCTACACCAACTCGTACATACATCTACAAGATGGTCGACCGACCGACCGTCCTACCAACAGAGCTAACAGGCCACATCTCATCGTCCCAACAAAGAGTTTTTTCTTTTTTCCTTTCTTTTTTTTTTTTTCTTTTTTCTTTTTTTTTTTGCGTGGGGAGGGTGTTGGGGCTTCCCCCTTCCGCGCAATGTCGCCAAACAAATTTTGGCATGAACAGGGTTTCTGCTCTCACCCTCGCCAGCCTCTACAACTAACTCATTTATATTTGAAAATAAAAAAACAAAATGAAAACAATATAGCACTTGGTCACTTGAAAATAAAAGTTTATATACCCTTCAGCCTATCTACTTATTCATGAAATCATAATCCTTCATCCTCTTAACTTTAGATGATGAATAAATAACCGGCATTTCAAATTTGAAAAATTAAGAAAATTTCCAGCAACCTCTTACCAAGAAAACATCCGTTGCCTCCAACTCCACCCAGAACAAAAATGCCGCCTGCGCTTTCTCAACTGTCTTTGGCCGGCCAGTGAGGCATTTGGCAGCAATTGAATCGCACACTTCCTTTGCATACCTATGCACCAGAAAATTTCATATAAAGCTTACGTAATTCAACTTCAAAGCCTCACAAAAGGTGATACCAATCCTTAGAATCCCAATTATGAAATCAATACCTCGCAGCATCAGCATCCGCTGCCTTCAAAATGCAATTAACGCATCAAGCGCTTTCTCCTGTACTGGCGCATTAGAATCTGCCACTGTTTTTCTAAACAACGGACCTAATCATCAAAGATCATAGAAAAATATATCAAATAATGGTTTTTTAACAATATATTATAAAAAGAAACAATTCCGACCTAGACACAACTGAAAAAAAATTTACAAAAAAAACAAATAGACTCAAAGGGGATATATAGGAGACATATAAGCCAATTCCGATCTAAAAACACAAAAACGCATCAAATGGACATCAGCATTCGCAGATCGAAGGCGATCGGCCGGCGAATCCTTGCAGATCGAGATGGAAATCGGGAAATTACCGAACTCCCTGAGCCTCGGATCCTTGGGATCTGTGATCGAGTCGCAGACGGCGGCGAGATCGATGTTCGCATCGTTCCGAACCTTCCAGTTCTTGTGCAGGAGCCTCTCATCCCACGGCAGCTTCTTCGCCTCCTTTAATAGCTTCTCATCCTCCGTCGACATCGAAATTTACGCGAGATCGATTCGAACGTAATCGATCGATCAATGGTGGACCGCTCGCTCGCTCGCCGGCGAGGAAAGGGAATAGAAAAATGAATGGAGTTGGGGAGGGCTTTGGAAATGTGGGGGGGGGAGAGAGAGAGAGAGAGAGATTGAAGCGGAGGTTTGTTGTTTGGTTTTTTTTTGAGGGGGGCGGCACGTGAGAGACGGTAGGTTAAGGGGGCGGGATCGCACGTGCGAGGGTTTCAGGCGGGGGGAGGGGGAGAATTGTCGGCTCCGGCCGGGGTTTGGTTTTTTGAAAGAATTTGAAATTTGGGGAGATGTGAAACACGTGGAAGGCTGTGATTGGCCAGAGGGCACGGTTTTATTGTTTCCACTGGAGAATGGGCGCGGACTGCGCGTGTGGAGCACTTTTAGATGCGGTGCCGCGTCGCCGGGTCGGGTGTTAACGGGTACGGATAGGCAATGCTACTAGACCCCAAACCATGTATCATTTAGTTGGGTCGGGTGTAGGCCTGTCAATGGGTCGGGGCGGTATAGGTGGTATCATATCCGGACCCGTTTACCCAAGAGGTTACCATACCCGTCCCGTTCATCCGCGGGTCCAGAAGATGGGTTTCCATACTCGAGACCCGCTATACCCGCGGGTCCAGACCCGTTTACTCAGACCCATAACAAAAAAAAACATAAACAAATACAGTAACAAAAACAATTGAAGAGAGGGAAAATTTTTTTTGTAAAGATAAAGAAAGCATATTTTAATATCAATAAAAGATGAAATGCAACCAGGTGCAAGAGGTAGAGAGAAAATTTTCGATGAAAGACTTTAATAAAGAAAAAAAATTTAAAGCAAGGCCCCCAAATTTATTTGGGAAAACATAACAATAGAATCACCCACTAATCAACCAACAGTCTTCAATATTTAAAGCACAAAGGGATCATTTACTGATAGAGTCTTGAGAGGGTTTTAATTCTATTAGTATTATTTATATTTATGTTTTGAAATGGGTAAATGGGTAATCGGGTCTGGTTCAAGTAAAATCAGACCCATCCCATTTAATACTCAGATATACGGGTATACGGGTATGGGTCCAAAGCAACCCTTTCCATATCCGCTTAATCGGGTCGGGTCCGGGTCTGGACCCGACCCATTGACAGGCCTAGTCGGGTGACTAGCCAGTAAGAACAACAATCCCTGGCTGTAACAAAAAAAGAAAGAAAGAAAACATCCTAGATTCTGTTGCAGAGAAAATTTGAGAGTAAAGGAGAAAAATGCATTGAGAGAGAAAAAAGAGGCCACGAATTTCTAATTGTGTAGACTCTTATTTATAATAGTTCTTTTAGAGTTTGAAAAAAATCTTAAAATACAATCTAATTGTAGATCTAATCTAACGGTCCATAAAAGATTCTTACTTTCAGTTAAATACACTCACATAATTAAATAATGATTACAACACTCCCTTTGAGTGTGTAAAACTCAAGTAGTCACATCAGAATCTTGAAAATGCATGTATTGTTGATTGAGGCGAATTGTTTAGATCATGAACAAAACATGTGTCTCTGGGATAATGTATCAAAAGAATGCTATACCAAAACCTTGCCGAGAAAAACCCGATGAGACAAAAACTATGGTAAAAGGAAAAAGATGCATGAATATATACTTAGGTGTAGTGGTCAGATTTTGACACTCGTTTAGATCATAACATGTGTCCCACCGCATCGGAAGCGTCACAAGCGAACATCAAACTCAACATGCCAGCTGGCCCATTGCAGGTCTAAAGAAGAAAGCCTCGGGTCCCTCTCCGCGTCCACACTCGATTCGAGTTCCCTCTCCGACATCCGCAACTGCCAGGTCCCTCTCCGAGTCCACACTTGACCCGAGTTCCCTCTCCGACATCCGCAACTATCAGGTCCTTCTCCGAGTCCACACTCCACTCGAGGTCCCTCTCTGACATGCGCAACTGCCAGGTCCCTCTCTGAGTCCACACTTGACCCGAGTTTCCTCTCTGACATGCGCAACTGCCAGGTCCCTCTCTGAGTCCACACTCGACCTGAAGTCCCTCTCTAGCATCCGCAATTATCAGGTTCCTTTCTGAGTCCACACTCGACTCGAATTCCCTCTCCGACATCCGCAACTGTCAAATCCTTCTCCGAGTCGACACTCGACCCGAGGTCCCTCTCCAACATTTGTAACTGCCAGGTCTCTCTCTGACATTCGCAACTGTCAGGTTCCTATCTGAATCCACACTCGACCCGAGGTCCCTCTCTGACCTCTATAGCTGCCAGTTCCTTTTCGACTACATCTTGAAATCACCTAGAGGGGGGGTGAATAGGTGATGGCTATATGTAAATGGTCACAAATGCGGAATTTAAAAAATTAACCAACACAATAAGCTCAAATGAAAGACTTGCAATAAATGAAGCAATCAACAGTGCAAGAATTAAGGAGTTTAGAGTTTAGAGATATTTGAGCAAACGCAAACACGTAGATATGTTTCCGAGGTTCGAGCCACGCTCTACGTCCCCGCCTTCACACTTGAAGGATTTCCACTATTGAAGATCCCACTGGATCACCAATACAAGGACACACTTGTCCCGTCTCCCGTGATGCCGCAACACCACCTTGAGCACACTAGCTCGCCTTGAGGCCGATGCCTCTACAACTTCACTCAAAAGAAGATTGATCACACTTGATCACAAATACGCTCACTTGCACAATCCTAGAACCAAAATGTAGATGTGGAATTATGAGATTGTGTAGTGCAAAAGTTAGAGAGAAGTAGAGGTAAAGACTTCAAGTAGGTGTCTAAAACTTTAGGGCTTTTGGAGAGAAAATCTTTTGTAAAAGGAAGCCTTTTGAAAACTTGTAAATCTTTTGAAAATGATGTGTATATTCTTCTAAAATAGTTGTCATATCAATATGAAGTGACCTCCTATTTATAGGGGTCAAAAACTACACCATAGATCCGTTGGGATTAAAAATCAAAAAAGAATCTGTTAGAAAAACTAGCTGTGGGAATCTGTCAGAGATTCTGACAGCTACCGGTCGACCGTTCGATCGACCGCCAACGGTCGAAAATATGACCGTTGGGGTACTTCGGTCGACCGCCCGGTCGACCCAATTTAACCGAGAGCACTGCAGTGTGCTCGGTCGACCGGGTCGGTCGGCTGATACACACATGCACAGAATGTGTGCATCGGTCGACCGTACGGTCGACCGGATGCTGTCAGTTCTGAAAAATCAGAACTGCCAGAATCCAGAAAACATGGTTTTTGGTTATAGGTCTAAGATATAAGGTTTGGATCTTGTAAACACTAGAGTGTGAGCACATGTCACTACTCTAATAGGTTAAAACATTTTGATAGAAATTCCTTTGATAAAAACTTGTTTTTCCAAATATTATTTTTCCAAAACTTTAGAGTTTCTAAAACTTATTTCCAAAAACATGTTTATCTTTAACTCTAACTTGGAAATAAAATTTTGAAACTTATTTTGAAATCTAGAACCAATATAAAAAGTGTGTGTAAGTGTAAATCCCATAACTCTACTTCTATCATCTAGGTTTTGACAAAAATATCTAAAATAACAAAAATACAATACAAATCTTGATGTTCTTCATAAACTTGATCTTTGGCTTGGTCTTCTCTTTACCATCTTGTTTCCAAAGCATCCTATTGTGCTTGGCTTGGGAATGCAAATTTTGGCGAACTCCAAACGTGTGAGTCTTATTTGCGGAGCCGTCAAAAACGACCTTTTAACCTGAAATTCTTGTAAACAAAAATTTGTTAAATACATAACTAGATATGTTTTGTTATCATCAAAATATCCACTAAGATATAGGGCTAATGGCCTTTGGGCCAACAATCTCCCCCTTTTTGATGATGACAAAACATATTTAGTTATCACAAATATTTTGGGTAGAGTCTTCAAATGAAGCTCCCCCTCAACACATGCATATACTAAAAAATCATACTCAGGCATAGTATCATACTCAGGCATAGTAAAGATCACCATATTTTCATGCCAACAAAAAAAAAATCATGTCATAGAACAAATACTCATGGGTTCATACATGACATAAATAAAAGATACATAAAAAGAAAAGCAACATGTCCACATCATACAAAACACAAAATATGTCCAATCACAAAATAACTCTCCCACTAACTAACTCTCCCCCTTTTTGACATCATCAAAAGGGGAGGTCACTCCTCAGCAGCAGCATCACTGCCATCGTCACTGTCATCGTCATCCTCCTCATCGTCATCGTCCTCAGAAGAGTTCCCTGCAGGAGTACCCTCAGCCATCGTCGTATCACCAGCAGCAGTGTCCTCAGCCATTTTCTTATCACCATCATCGTCTTCCTCCGAAGAAGAAGAAGAAGAAGAAGAAGCTACCTCCTCGGGATCAACGCCGAGCACCTTCGGCCGAGGTGGGGGAACTGAAGAAGGAGCTCTGGTAGGAAATGGAGGACCGGTGGAGGGAAGGGGACGAGCAATGGTAGTGGGATCAGGAGTAAACATATCGAATTTCGTAAAGAGCGCCTCAAATTGCGTATCCATGAATCTCATGGAGTCAGCAAAATAGGACATATCGTTACGAATTCCTCGGATCTGAGTGTTCAACTCCTCACGGGAAGCGGCCTCTTGTTTGAGACGGGCGTCCATCTCAGTACGA
The DNA here is from genome assembly GCA_038442645.1 of Agave tequilana. NCBI lineage: Eukaryota > Viridiplantae > Streptophyta > Magnoliopsida > Asparagales > Asparagaceae > Agave > Agave tequilana. Next base: position 19,440 of record JAVJIF010004227.1, read on the forward strand.
AAAGCTGCCTCTTGCTGGAAACGAGCGTCCATCTCCGCACGAAAAGCTGCCTCTCGCTGCTCAATCCAGGACTGGTGTGCCTCGAACTGAGAGCGGACCTCAGAGGATATAAGAGCCGGAAGGTCAGGAGGTAAAACTGGGGCAGAAGCAGATGAAGTGCCTGGGGCCGAAGATGACCCTGGGGCAGATGAACCTGGGACAGCTGGAGGAGCAGGAGGTTGCTCAAGAGCGTGTCTACGCAACTGGGCTTCCATCCTCTTCAAAAGAGAGCCGTCAATATCTACTTTAGGCTCATCGGAATCGATAGAGGAAAGATCAAAATCTAGAGCTTTGAGGATATGGGTAATCACCATGCCATAGGGCAAGGTCCTACCGGACAGACGGATCTGGTCAGAAGCCATATGTGAAGCTATGAGACGGGGAAAATTTATTCTAATGCCTCGCAGAAGGCAATAGATGATCAAGGGCACAGGACCCCTAGCATGGCTGTATTCACCAGATTTGGGGACAATGTTGAAGAAAATGATTTTTGCCAGAACTTGAGAAGTGAGGGTGTATCTACTCACAACTTCATTTCTAACCAAACCGGGGTTATTATCCCCGTGAATCAATGTGGATGCGGTGAGGGAAGACTCACCCTCCGGAAACTCATAGTCAAGAAGATCAAAGGAGTACACATCAGCACCACCAGTGGGTAGGTGAAGGATACCAGCAAATTGACTGATGCTAATGTTAATATCCCTACCTAGAACTCTAGTAGAGATACGGTTTCCATCAAAAGAAAAATTGGTATAAAAGTAGGGCACAAGAGGGGTATAGACTTGTTCTCGAATGGTTAAGAACTCGTCTAAGGAATTGTTATGCAAGATGCGGGGGATGTCCAAGTGCTCAAAATCTCGAATTACAACAAATCTCCCCGAATTGATATTTCTTTTGGAAAGATGGATGAACCGATTTTCAGCAGTTTCATTGATAAAAAGTTTCTTGGGTTTGGGTGTAGATGAAGTGGGTTTAGCAATAGCTTTCCCCTTCTCAGTCCTAGTCCTCTTTGACATTTTTGAGTAAAAATAGGATTTTTAGGTCAAAACAAGTTAGGGCACGATCTAGAAAGTTTTAGCAACCTAAAATCTTGACAAAAGATAGTAGATCTAGAAGCTAGAAGTGAAGAACAAGGAGAAAAATCAAATTTTTACCTTAACTGTGAAGGATGAAACCCTAGAACAGAGAAAGCCGAATTTCTTCGAATCCAGCGGATGGATGCACCTGAAATTGAAGATCCGGCACTAGAAGTAGGAAATACAAGTGGGTTTTAAATTAATTTGAGATCGGATGAGAGATTGGAGAGGTGGAAAAATTTTGGAGAGGAGAAAAGTTGGGTTCCGTCGCCAGCGAGTGAGGAGAGAGAGAGAGAAAAGTCAAATAAATAGCCAATCTGGACCCGATTACGATGCCCGGTCGACCGTACGGTCGACCCAGAAAACCGAGAGCTCTGTAATCTCAGAGCGGTCGACCGGTCGGTCGACTCGAACAACCCGAGAGTTCTGCAGACTTACAGCGGTCGACCGGGACCTATTTTCGGTCGACCGATAAAAAAACATAAATAAAGTTAATTTATTTCAAGCAAAGTCGGTCGACCGCAGCTAGCGTCGGTCGACCGTCTTTGCCTGAAAGGCAGTCTGAAGCAGCAGCCCAAAAAATTTTTTTTAAAGGGAATTTAATTAAATGTAAGTATGATATATTTAACATACATGATCAAACATATGTTTTAGTCTTGATTAAGTTAACATATCATCCAAAATTATATACAATCCTTTTTATTTTATTTTTCATATTTTAGACAAAGTTTTAGAGATGTTGAAGCCGAATACCCAGTGACGGGTTCTGAACTTCATCCTCTTGATTCCTCTTGAATGAGTTGAGGTGCGTAATTGCCATCTCTAAGGTATTTGCATTAAACATGAAATCTTACAAAATTTTTTTTTTTAATTTTGAAATAAAAGGTGTATCGGTATATCATCAAAATTGTACATGTGGACATATAGTAACATAAAAGACATAAAATTACAATAAGCATGGCATGTACACAATCATGATAGAGATGTATAGTTAACATGTATCATTGTAGCATAAAAGTAAACTAACAATTCTATGCAATTGTATACATACACAAAAGTCAAAAACTTTTAAATGGAGAAGTTACCGAACATGGGCAATCTCCAAAATATAGGTGCCTCCACGATAGCGATGCAAGCTTGATGTGATCTTTGGGCTTTGTTGCATCCACCACCCGGGCACCGTCTCCCCCTAAGTCTTGGAGGAAGTAGATCCACCTGTTTCATCTAAAATTGGTGGGTCTTTTGGTACCCATATCTTTTTAGGTCCTTTAGGGTTAGTACCGGGACGAACCCAAACATATTTATTATGCACATTATTTTTAGCAAAACAAAATTTTTCTAAATGGCCTTTGCGGCCACAATGCGTGCAAATATAAATTCTACCACTACCATACATGTATGCATGTTTATGTGTGTGTGCATGTTTCCGTGCATGTGCATGGTGTGTATGTTTCCCTTGGGTTACTCCCTTAGGAAATCTAGATGCAAATTTGTTAAGATCAAAAGCACACTTCTTTAAAGTGTTATCCAAATTTTCAACACGTTTTTGAATTTCTACAAATTCATTTTTATTACATGATGCAATAAGGGTTTTACCTTTACAAGCTAGTTTATATTTTCAAAATCAATTTTTAGATTCTTAAAAGCCTTAGTTAAATCATCTTTTTCTTTAACTACAATATCCATCTTATTTTTCAAGGCATCATTTTCCTTTTTCAACTTTTTATTATGAGATTGAGAAATCTCATATCTATGTTGTAGTTCTTCAAAGAATTGAGCTAACTCATCCATTGTTAACTCATCATCATCTATTGAGTTGTCAAGAGTTACCTTTGTAGCATCGTCTCCATGTGCCATAAAACACATGTGCGCGGCGTCGTTCTCCTCTTCGGATTCCGACTCCGTGTCATCCCAAGTGGCCACCATAGCTTTCTTCTTCTTATGGCCGTTCTTGGAGGTTGTGGCTTGGAGAGCGGGGCAATCCGCAATAAGGTGTCCGATCTTCTTGCAATGGAAGCAAGGACCGGGTTCTTCTCTTTTCTTCTCATATCTTCCTTGAGGTTTCCCTCTCCGGAAGTTGCTTTGCCTCCCTTTCCTATAAAACATTTTGCCTACCTTCCGGATAAGCATGGCAAAGTCCTCATCGCACTCCTCCGATGAGTCGTCCTCTTCAATAGTGGTTGGAGTGGCTTTGAAGGCGATTGTTTTCATCTTGGGTGCCTCCCTTTCTTCTCTTACCTTCATCTCCATCTCATGGGTTTTGAGATTACCAATGAAGCCGGAGAAGTCCATCTCCTCTTTGTCGTTTAGCTCCTTGAGAGTTGTAGCCTTGACTTCCCAAGCTTTGGGAAGAGCCCGAATGACCTTGCGAATCTTTTGGTCATTGTCGATCTTGTCTCCTAAAGAAGATAAAGCGTTAGTGATCTTAGTAAAACGAGTGAGCATGTCATCAATGCTCTCATTTTCAAACATATAAAAGTTCTCATATTGAGAACGTAGCAAGTCAATCTTGGCTCTTTTGACTTGTGACGTTCCCTCATGAGTCACAATTAGAATGTTCCAAACCTCAAATGCAGATTTACAATTTATAATGCGTGACAAATCATCCTCATTTAATGCTTGGGTTAATGCATATTGGGCTCTAGCATTAGCTTCATAATCCTTGGAGGTGTCCTCGGACCATGAGCTCTCATCGGTGGTAGGTTCAATGAAATCTTTGGTTATGGCCCTAGCTACTCTAACTCCTAGGGACTTAAGGAATAGGTTCATTTTGACCTTCCAAATAGGAAAGTTCAAACCATCAAACTTGGGTGGGGACTTGATGCTAGAAAAGTCGAGTGAAGCCATGAATGCACAATAAGTATGAATATAACAAATGAATGCAACAAATGAATATAGCCAAATAAGGATCTCCCTAAGGTTGTTAGACCAAAAAAATGTAGGGTTAGGCTCTGATACCAATTGAAATCACCTAGAGGGGGGGTGAATAGGTGATGGCTATATGTAAATGGTCACAAATGCGGAATTTAAAAAATTAACCAACACAATAAGCTCAAATGAAAGACTTGCAATAAATGAAGCAATCAACAGTGCAAGAATTAAGGAGTTTAGAGTTTAGAGATATTTGAGCAAACGCAAACACGCAGATATGTTTCCGAGGTTCGAGCCACGCTCTACGTCCCCGCCTTCACACTTGAAGGATTTCCACTATTGAAGATCCCACTGGATCACCAATACAAGGACACACTTGTCCCGTCTCCCGTGATGCCGCAACACCACCTTGAGCACACTAGCTCGCCTTGAGGCCGATGCCTCTACAACTTCACCCAAAAGAAGATTGATCACACTTGATCACAAATACGCTCACTTGCACAATCCTAGAACTAAAATGTAGATGTGGAATTATGGGATTGTGTAGTGCAAAAGCTAGAGAGAAGTAGAGGTAAAGACTTCAAGTAGGTGTCTAAAACTTTAGGGCTTTTGGAGAGAAAATCTTTTGTAAAAGGAAGCCTTTTGAAAACTTGTAATCTTTTGAAAATGATGTGTATATTCTTCTAAAATAGTTGTCATATCAATATGAAGTGACCTCCTACTTATAGGGGTCAAAAACTACACCATAGATCCGTTGGGATTAAAAATCAAAAAAGAATCTGTCAGAAAAACTAGCTGTTGGAATCTGTCAGAGATTCTGACAGCTACCGGTCGACCGGTCGGTCGACCGCCAACGGTCGAAAATATGACCGTTGGGGTACTTCGGTCGACCGCCCGGTCGACCCAATTTAACCGAGAGCACTGCAGTGTGCTCGGTCGACCGGGTCGGTCGGCTGATACACACATGCACAGAATGTGTGCATCGGTCGACCGTACGGTCGACCGGATGCTGTCAGTTCTGAAAAATCAGAACTGCCAGAATCCAGAAAACATGGTTTTTGGTTATAGGTCTAAGATATAAGGTTTTGAATCTTGTAAACACTAGAGTGTGAGCACATGTCACTACTCTAATAGGTTAAAACATTTTGATAGAAATTCATTTGATAAAAACTTGTTTTTCCAAATATTATTTTTCCAAAACTTTAGAGTTTCTAAAACTTAATTCCAAAAACATGTTTATCTTTAACTCTAACTTGGAAATAAAATTTTGAAACTTATTTTGAAGTCTAGAACCAATATAAAAAGTGTGTGTAAGTGTAAATCCCATAACTCTACTTCTATCATCTAGGTTTTGACAAAAATATCTAAAATAACAAAAATACAAATACAAATCTTGATGTTCTTCATAAACTTGATCTTTGGCTTGGTCTTCTCTTTACCATCTTGTTCCCAAAGCATCCTATTGTGCTTGGCTTGGGAATGCAAATTTTGGCGAACTCCAAACGTGTGAGTCTTATTTGCGGAGCCGTCAAAAACGACCTTTTAACCTGAAATTCTTGTAAACAAAATTTGTTAAATACATAACTAGATATGTTTTGTTATCATCAAAATATCCACTAAGATATAGGGCTAATGGCCTTTGGGCCAACACATCTGTACGGGATCATTCACCAAGATATTCAACTCGGATGGAGACATTCCACTAGTCGGAGGCCCAGACCCCCACAATAAAGGCCTTCTGTGAAGACTCCGCCTCCACGTTGGATATAGCTCAGCGGTAGGATTCCCTGATTCATGGAGTCAGTTATGCCATCAGATTATCCTCACATTTTAAATGTTTCAGCACCCCTATTTCAGTGGAGGCAGTTATAGATAATGGCAGATATCTCTACATATCAATCTCAACAATAAAGCATTATAATCTGACAGTTAGAGAAAATCGCAATGTGTAAATCATGCAGTTATGGAGATTCGAAATACCTGTGCCATCAATCACAATGCCACAAAGTATTTATACACCTGGAGGTCCCTTGAGAAAAGGGATCCAAGAAGTTGTAAAGATAATAGTATTCCGTAGAACCATTGTAACTAGGGGATATTATAGTGAATTCTCTCTCTCCTCGCTGTGATTTTTCTCAATTTGATTTTTCACGTAAAAATCTTCTATCTCCACCTGTTTATTATGTTGAAATCTTCAATTACAACTCGATAATTGAGATATTCTCTCGCTTGTGGTGTGAGGTTGACTGTCAGATCAATCGTGTTAGAAAATCTCCATCACATTAGCATCTACAGAGTGCAGTATGAAAACAAAATGCATGATATGACCAACCAATGAAGGTTCCTCATTAAAAACCTTGCCAGGAAACAAAAGATCAGTGGGAAAAATGTTCCTGGTCAAAGGGAAAACAAGTACATTAAGGTCAAGTGAGTAGTACACTTCTAGATACTCATCCTGAGTTTAACATAACCCCACTAGAGAACTACATGTGTGGCAATTCAGATAACTTGCGCAACCCAATACCTCGAACATGCTTCTGAAATGTAGAATTTGGTAGCGACTTGGTGAAGAGATCTTCTAGGTTGTCTTAGGGTCAAACCTGCTTGACTTTAATCTTTTGATGCTCTTGCTGCTAGTGTGAGAAAAAAAAATAGGCGCAACATACTTAGTGTTGTCTTCTTTAATAGATCGTTTCTTCATCTGGTCGATGCAGGCAACATTATCTTTATAGATAATTATCGGGGCATCATTGATAGAAGATAACCCACTAGTACTTCGAATATACTCAATAACGACCCTTAACTATACACATTCACGAGTGGCCTTGTGAAGGGCAATGAGTTCGGCGTGATTCGAAGAATTTGCAACTAAGGTCTGTTTCTTAGACCCCTAGATATCATCGTATTCTTAATGGTAAAAACATAACCAGTTTGGGAACGTGTCTTGTGCGGGTCAGACATATAACCAGCATCAGCGTAACCTAGAAGGCAAGCATCATTCTGAGGCTCATGGGGGTTTAAACTATTATGAGATGCATATCAATAGGATAAGCCTATGTCCGAAGTACCTTAAGGTAATGGAATATGTCTTTGATGCCATTCCAGTGGCAGCGTGCTGGCACAGAGTTATATCTAGCTAACAGATTCACAGCAAATGAGATGTCTGGTCTGGTGCATTAAGCCCAAGTACAATAAAGTACCAATTGCACTCAGATATGAAACTTCGGGCTCCAATACTTCTTTCTCATCCTCCTTCGGACGGAATGAGTCTCATATAGCATCTAGAGTATGGACAACCATGAGTGTACTCGAATGCTTCACTTTATCCTCATTAAAGAGTCGCAACATCTTCTGGGTGCAATTAGATTGGTGAAGCAAAATACCATCTACACAATGCTCGAGCTCCAGGCCGAGACAAAATCTAGTTTTTTCAAGATTCTTCATTTCAAATTTTGACTTCAAGTGCGATGCAGTTTTCTCAAGCTCTTCCAGAGTCCCAATGAGATTCATATCATTGACATGTACTGCAACAATCGTAAAGCTGGAATACAATTTTTTAATAAACACGTATAGGCATAGTTCATTATTCTCATATCCTTGATTGATGAAATATTCACTTAGATGGTTGTAACACATCCATCCGGATTATTTCAATCCATATAGTGAATGCCTCAAATGAATCGAGAGGGCGTTCTGTGGTCTATAATTATTTAAATCAATTAGCTTAAGTCCTTTAGGAACTTTCATGTAAATTTTCGTATCAAGGTCCCTTTAGAAATACAATGTAACCACATTTTGCTTATTCAGTTTTTCAAAACTACCAAACTGATGAGGGAGTAGAACGTTATAACATCCATTACGGGAGAGTACGTCTCCTCTGTTGGCCCAAGGTTACAATCACCCGGTTTATGGTTTTGATGATAACAAACATACGTGGTTATTTAGTACAAATCAAGTTCAAGTGTTTAAGTATATTTCAGGGTTCTAAGAATTCAAGGAGTTTTCTTCCACTAAAGAAAGGTGTTGAAAACTCAAAAAGATTCAAATACGAGATTAAACCTCAAAGCACTCAACGTCGCAAATGGAGAAGCCCGGTTGAAGATCACGTACTCACCTAGAGTCTTGTAAGATATTAGTTTGTTAAAGTGTAGAATATAGTTGTGATTATCAAGAAGTTACACACACAAAATACACGATTTTGAAAAATATAAGTTTTGATAGTATTGATATATTGCATGGTTAGTTTTGATACATGTTTCATAATTTTTTTAAATCTTATAACAAGTTTAAAATATGTATTTCATCACCCATACATTGCTACTTACCCATAAACCAATACAAAATATTTAGAAAAATATTTAAAACTCAAAAGTTTTCATAAAAACTGTTTCAAGTCAAGTCGGTGGACTGAACGGTCGACCGATACCCATTTCAGGCCAAAACAGTCGACCGCCCGGTCGATCGGGCCTTTGCTGAAGGGGCATGCATGTTTGTACATGTTGTCGGTCGACCACTAACCCTTGCATTCGACCGATCGGTCGACCGACTGAGAGACCTTAACTCTCAATTAGGGTCGATCGACTAGCCGACCTTTTGTTTTTTCCATTTTGATCTGGAGGGCGGTTGACCGGGCTGGTCGACCGGAGCCAACGACTCTTTTCTAGATGAGCTGTCGGTTGACCAGCCAGTCGACCGACAACCTGCCACTATAACAGCTAGTTTTTGAATCTATTTTGTCTTTAGTGAATTCCAATAGGCATTTTTAGTTTCCATGTCTAAACACACCCCAAATGATCTAGTATAATTTACAAATGATATTTATTCATTGCCTATATATATGGGTTATTGGTTTTGATTTTTGGACAAGAAGTTTACACAAGTTTCAAGTTTGTTTCAAAAGAGAAGTTTTTCTATCTTCCAACCTTCAAGTTCTTTCTTTCCAAATCTAATTCCAGTTGGTTTTAAAGCTCTTCTATTCTTTCTAACTGAATTTCATTTCTCACTAACTTCTTGAGCTACACATCATATTCTACTTTATAGGAAGTTGTAAGAGATAGTGTTTGTGATCTTGTTTTGGATCACCAAGTATTTTGTAACCTCAATTGGCTTTGTGCTACCTCTTGTATAAAGGGTTGAGTTAGTGGAGTTGTGTACTCCAGTCTTATGTAGACCAAGTTGTAATTACTTTGTGTAAGATTCCTTTGTGGAAGATCGCTTAGAGGATAGTGAAATCCTTCATAGTTGTGAAGACGGGGATGGAGAGCGGTGGCTTGAACCTCCGAATAAATCCTTTTTGTTTGTGTTTACTTGTATTTTGCTCTCTATTGCTTTTCATTATTCATACTTATGTAATTGTTCCTCTTGCATTCTATAATTGTTTTCATTCCATCACTTTCATTTTCGGTCTATACTCATCTCAATAAGGAGGAAATTGAGCACATCAACTCATTATCTAGAGGAATCAAGGAGGAGAAGTTTTAGAGCCCTTCATAGGGAATTCAGCTTCAATTCTTGTTTTGAGTGACCGTTTGCATAATTCATTATAAGTAGTTTTGAAAGAGCATTTGATTAGCATAACACCTATTCACCCCCTACGCGTATTTCAATTGATATCAGAGCCTTGGTCTCTAGTTTTTGACTTAACAACCTTAGAGAGATCCTAATTGCTAATAACTTCTTTCACAATTTCATCTTCATCCACTTTAGTAAAAGTAGCCAAGATACTGAGACCCCTCCCAAGTTTGATGGCCTTAATTTTCCTATATGAAATGTTAAGATGACCGTATTTTTGCAATCCTTAGGAAGCCGAGTTGCAAAAGCGGTGACTACCCTTTAGTATACCCATTGGTGATGAGGACACTTGGTCCGACATTGTCACTAAGGAGTTTGATGTAAATGCTAAGGCACACTATGTCTTACTTCAAGCTTTTAATGATGACGATATTGCTACGGTCATCCATTGCAAATCCGCTTACGAGATTTGAACACACCTAGAAGTTTCACACAAGGGAACGTCATAAGTCAAGAGAGCAAAAATTGATCTCTTGCGTTCCCAATAAGAAAATTTCACTATGCATGATAATGACACCATTGATGACATGATAATAAGATTTACTAAAATAACTAATGGTCTTTCTTCTTTAGGTGATGCCGTTGACAATAATCAAAAAGTAAGGAAGGTCATTCGTGCACTTCTACCCTCATGGGAAGTCAAGACCACTACATTAAAAGAGATAAGCGATAAAGAAGAAATGGAGCTCATCGATCTTATAGGAAATCTTAAGACCCATGAAATGGAGAGGAAGGCAAGGGAAGAGATGTCACCATAAAAAAAGAAGATGATCGCTTTCAAATCCACTCCCACCATCTCTGACGATGATGAAGAAGAAAAAGATGAAGAATTCTCCCTTTTAGTGAAAAATGTAAGGAGGATGTACAACAAAGCCAAGTTTAACAACAAAGCCAAGCTTAACAATAGAAGAAGATGATAAGGGAAAGAAGACAATAAGGTTATATGCTTCAATTGCCAGAATCTGGGCCACATGGTTGCGGATTGTCCGGAGACCAAGAGCAAACCATCAACCTCCAAGAAGCCTACAAAAAGAAGGCTCTCAAAGCCACTTGGGACTCGGAGAGTGAAACTGATGAAGAAGTGGATACGGCACACGTGTGTTTCATGACTAATGATAACACACCTAAGGTCACATTCGGACCCTCACTTGATGATAGTAAATTAACAATGGATAAATTGGGTAAGGCTTTTGAAGAGTTGTCTAAGAGCTATGATTTTCTTAAAAAGAAGTATTTAAAATTGAAAAAAAATGAAACTCTTTAAAATAAAATTGTTATACTTTTAAAAGAAAAAGATGATTTATCTTCTACACTCATATCCACACAAAAGATTTTGATGCATATAAACTTTCATGTAAAGCAAAATTTCAATAATTGATAAAAATGAGATTTCTATTTTAAAATATAAAATTAACTCTTTGTAAGATGTATTAAAGAAATGTAAGTTTGATAAAGATAGGTTGGAGGTAATATTTCTTAAGAAACATACTACAAATAAACATGTTCATACTACACGCGCTCATCATACTACACATACCCACACTCCTAAATTACAACACATGCATACACATCATTCTAGACATACTACACACATCAAGCATATTCACACCCTACACTCCCATCATGCTTTTATATATGGTAAAGTTTATTCATGCACTTATTGTGATCGAAAATGTTACTTAGATAAATTTTGCTTTGATAGAATAAACGCTTCTAATGATCATAATTGGATTCGAAAAGCTAACATTATAAGACCTAAGAAAATTTGGGTACCAAAATTAACCGATTTGTAACTTAATGTAGGTACACACTAAGACTCTAAGACGCAGAGAGCGGCGATATCTTGATAGCAGTTGCTCAAGGCATATGACTTGGGATATTAACAATTTTACAACCCTATCAAGGTACCATGAAGGTGGCACCTTCACCTTCAGAGATGATTCCAAAGGGAAAATTATCAGTATAGGTAACATTAAAATTGGTTCTTCTCCTTTAATCGAAAATGTTGTTATAGTTGATGGTCTCAAGCATAACTTCTTGAGTATTAGTCAACTTTGTGACAAAGGTTTTAAAGTAATTTTTGATGATTTAGCTTGCAATAATTTAGATAGACAAACCAATGCATGTGTGCTTTCCGGTTTTCATAAAAATAATGTGTACATGATTGACATCTCTAATTTATATTGCAATGCTACATGTTTAAATGTCTTTAATGAAAAACTCTTGATTATAGTATAGAAGATTAGGCCATATTTAATTTGACCATCTATCTAAAATTAACAATAAAAAAGTGGTGAAAGATATTTCTTATCTGTAATTTGAAAGGACCGCATTAGCGATGCATGCCAACTTGAGAAACAAATTAAGTCCTCTTTCAAAACTATGATCTCATGACATCAAAACCTTTGCAGTTAATTCACATGGATTTGTTTGTTCCAACAAAAATCAAAAGTCTAAGTTAATATCGTTTTGTTTTTATTTTGGTTGACGATTTTTCTCATTTTACATGGGTTTTCTTTTTAGAACACAAAGATCAAGGTTTTTGACATTTTCAAGTGTTCACGAAAAAAGTTGACAAAAAAGGATTTTCTGATTTTACGCATGAGAAGTGATAGAGGTGGTGAATTTATTAACTATTTCTTCATCACTTATTGTGAAGAACATGGAATCAAACATGAACTATCATGTCCTAAAACTCCATAACAAAATGGAGTCATTGAAGGAAGAATCATATTCTTCAAGAAATAACTAGGACAATGATAAATGAATACGGACTCCCTGAATACTTATGGGCCGAGGCCGTAAACACATCATGTTACATCTCAAATAGAATTTATTTTTGTAAAAATAATTCTAAAACTTCATTTGAAATTTACAATTTGAGAAAACCTAATGTTTCTTATTTTAAAGTTTTCAGTTGTAAATGCTTCATTTTATGTATAACTTGCTTGTATTGTAAAACTCATTTAAAGTCATAATGTTTTCTTATAGTTGATAGATAGCATAATTTGAGGGAAAGCTTTTCCCAGCTCTTTTCTATCTTTTATTTTAAATAACTCATATGTTTTGTCATTATCAAAAAGAGGGAGATTGTTGGCCCAAGGTTATAATCATCCGGTTTATGATTTTGATGATAACAAAATATATGTGATTATTTAATACTAATCAAGTTAAAATGTTTAAGCATATTTTAGGGTTTTAAGGATTCAAGGAGTTTTTTTCCTACTAAAGGAAGGTGTTGAAGACTCGAGAAGATTTAAATATGAGATTAAAGCTCAAAGCACTCGACATCGCAAATGGAGAAGCTCGGTTGAAGATCTTGTAGTCACCTAGAGCCTTATGATATTTATTTATTAAAGTATAGAATATAGTTGTGATGCTCAAGAAGTTACACACAAAAATACACGATTTCGAAAAATACAAGTTTTGATAGTATTGACATTTTGCATGGATGGTTTTGATACATATTTCATAATTTTTCAAAATTTTATAACAAGTTTAGAATATGTATTTCATCACCTATACATTTCTATATTACCCATAAACTAATACAAAATATTTAGAAAAATATTTGAAACTTAAAAGTTTTCATAAAAACTATTTCAGGCCAAGTCGGTCGACCGGACGGTCGACCGGTGCCCATTTCAGGCCAAAATGGTCGACCACCCGGTCGATCGGGCCTTTGGCCAAGGGACATGCATATTTGTTCACATTGTCGGTCGATCGACCAGACGATCGCTAACCCTTATAGTCGACCAATCGGTCGACCGACTGAGAGACCCTAACTCTCGATTAAGGTCGGTTGACCGGGCCAGTCGACCGGCCATTTGTTTTTCATTTTGACATGGAGGGCGGTCGACCGGGCCAGTCGACCGGAGCCAATGGCTTTTTTCTGGATGAGCTGTCGGTCGACCGACAACCTGCCAGTTGGTTATAACGGCTAGTTTTTGGATTATTTTGTTTTTAGTGAATTCCAACAGGCATTTTTGGTTTCCAAGTGTCTAAACACACCACGAATGACCGTGTATGATTTACAAATGATATTTATTCATTGCCTATATATATAGGTTATTGGTTTTGATTTTTGGATAGGAAGTTTATACAAGTTTACAAGTTTTCAGGTTTTGTAATACCCCGTTCCCGGAATACGTACTTAGTTGCGTATTCAGATTTTTCGATCGTATTTTTTGATTTGTTTTCTGTATTCATTCCGTATTATGAGTTCCTTATGTGATTGTTTTGTCTTGGATTTGGATTCGTGGATTCGGGGTCAGCCCTAGTCTGAACCGAAGGCCCGATCCTAGAGTATTACTCAATTTAGACATTCTGATAATTAATATTGACCGATTTTAGTTTTAAATATCATTTTCCAATATTATATATTTTCTATGATTTTCTAGATTTTTCTGGAATTAAAATGAAAGTCTTCAAAACCGGTGTCGACCAGTGCCGCTGATCGATTCTAGGATTTTTATTTCACAATCAGCTAGGAATTTCTAGAAGGTCCTTTAGGCATTATTCCTTAGAATCATATTTTCTACCTACATTCTTTTTCTGAGGATTTTATAAATTTATGAAAATTTCATCGGAGTCGGTAGGTAACTGATTCCGGGATTTTTAGTTTTAAAACTATAAAGTATTTCTTAAAACGGATTTCACTATGATACTTAGTATTATATTCTTGATTTTTGGTAATTATTTCGGGTCGTTCCGAGATACTTGAATTTCGGACGATTCCGATATTTTCCCGAAAGATTTCCGCATCTGCAACTGAATCCCGGGAATCCGCCACTTCCATTATTTTCATCTTCTTTCCCAAGAAAAACATCTTCTCATTATAATTTCTTTTCCTTTTTCCTTTTCCTTTAATTCTCTTCCTTCCTCCACAAGCTAAAGCTTTTCCAATTTCCCCAATTTTCCAAAATTCCATAAACTCCACCAACTCCCACCTACTTCCTCATTATTATCACTCCACCTCACCCTCTCTCATGGCCGGCCAAGTGTCCACTTGAGAGACACCTCACCTCCCCTTCTTTTTACACAAAACCCCCTCACTTCCATTTGATTTGCATCTCCTTCATAAAATCCAAAACATATAAATGCTTTTCCTTTACATTTCTATTTCATTTTTCCTTTCTTCTCTCCACCATCTCTTCTCCACCAAGACCCTAACCTCCTTCAACTCCTCTTCATCTCCATCACCACAACAACAACCACCAACTCCCAAGAGATCACCAAGGTCATCTTCCTCCTCCTTCATCACCATAGGAACCACCACCACAAGGTCATCAACAACACCAAAGGACTCCGTCTTCTTCTTCATCATCAACTTCAATCACCACCACCATCACTCCCTCACCTCATGGAGACCAATCACTCTCTTTGGTGAGTGATCTTACTCATCTAGACTTAGTCAATTCTTAGTATACATGTGTATTCATATCATGTTCAATTATGTCTTCAAAATCATGTTTATTTGGTCATCAAACCCAACCCTAGAAAATCTATTCTGTTTGCTGTTTTCCCACGATTAGTCGACTTGACCTAGCCATTAGTCGACTAACCTATTCTGTCCTGAGAAACACAGCTCTAGGAAACACAGTTTTAGTCGACTTACCTTAGTTCCCAGTCGACTAGAGACTATTAGTCGACTACATCCTTGACCCTAGTCGACTAACCTTTTCCTGAACCAAAAACCCCAACTCTCGGCTCCAGTCGACTTAGCCCAACTATTAGTCGACTTGGCATATCTGTTAGTCGACTACCCTTTTGACCCTAGTCGACTAACTTTCCCTGAAACAAAGCCCCAACTCTCTGGTGCACAGTTTTACTCGACTATACCAGACTGTTAGTCGACTAACTCCTCTATTAGTCGACTACTTTTCCACCCTAGTCGACTAATTCTGACTGTTTGTCTTAGTTGATTCTTTCTTGAACATGAACCTTATCCTCTAGACTTACATCACATATAGGTATTACTTGACTTACCTCTTGACAAACACCATCTTCCTTTCTCTCTCTCTCTCCTCTTCACTCTACATATTATATCATGTTATGTGGCATTGCAGGTTCCGTGGATTTCGAATCTTTCGGCATGTTGGTGATTTAGGCGAGTAATCTCGCTTTCTCTCGTCTTTATTTGAGTTTCCGTTTCATCGGATCGATAAGTATTTCGCCTCATATTTCCATTTCATGTTTATATGTCTTTCACTACTTTTATACCATGCGTGGCCGACCCTTCGCGGTCGTTGAACTTTGGATTGCTTTCATGTTATCACTTGCCATGTCATTACTTCTATGTTACCACTTGTCATACCATTACATAAGACCTGTCACTTGCATGCTTCCCTTTAACACATGTATATCACCTGTCATGTAGTGTGTTATCACCTGACCACCTGGCATGCCACTATTTGGCAAGACCCTATTGTTATAACCATGACTTACCCGGACTATTATCACCACTCGGCATGTTTGATTGATTTCTAAATATCATCACCCTGTCATGCTATCACTTGACACCCAGCATGATATACTTGACTTGTGATTATCACCTTTACGGGAACTTTACTTTATTATCCTGTATCATGATCAGTGACTTGTATTCCTGCTTTATATGCAGTGACCTGACTATATAGTACTTATGTACTCCTGATTCCTGATCATGTCCATTTCCTGTTATTCCCGTAAAGTGATAATTAAACTAATGAATCCTAAAAAGGACCAACTTGTATTGGGTCGGGGGAAACATGCGGATATCAATATGTGTTCGTGTTTACAGTGGCTTTTAGGAATGTTGTGCAACTACATGTTCCGGTCTGACCTGTGGGCCTCCAGGGGACCGAGGGGAGAGCTGGCTCCCTCATTACTGGTACCATCATGATAAGGGCATACATAAGTCCCTCCTGTTAGCCTTGCGGCTGGTTTCCGTTACCATGCAACGGAACAATCCTGGGCCGTGGTCCCGGGTATGTACGGGACCCACTGTAAACATAGTTCGTTGATACCCCCGCTAGTTTTCAATAACAACCTTGTTTTACTCGGATATGGATCTATGTGCGTTGGGACGCTAGTTCACATAGCTAGATATCAGGGTAAGACGAGTAATAATAAAGTGTCATAATAACCGGCTCTTTAAGTTGTAAGTGGAGGTATGTGGAATGGGACGCATACTAAAGCCTGCAACTTAAACGGCTATGAATCTGTGATGTGCCTTACCATATTTGTTGTATTGGTTTTATTCGGATTTCCTGTTTTATGATTATTATGCCATGCCTGTTCATGCCTGCCCTAACCTATCTGCCTCCTGAGTATTTCCTACTTGATGTCATTTCTTATATACTTCATTTGTGTTCTAACCCTCCTGTCTTCTGTACTTGACACCTGTGCTCATCCTGGCTCGCCACCTGGCATCATATTACTACTCGCCTGGGGAGTTTCACTGACTCCCCTGGATTCTTATGTCCAGGTTCTAGAGCTAGTAGCGTGTGAATTTCCCCGTTACTGATCAGAGTGGCGCAGCGGTAGCGTGGATCTCCAGCTGACCGCCCAGAGCCACATCCTTCCAGGCCCCTTGTGAGTCTCTCGAGTTTTCCTTTTTAAACTCGTGAGTGCCCTTTTTCTATTCATACTTGTACATTCCCTTGTATACTTGTACGTGAGCGCCCTTTTATGCTGTTCATATATGTATATCTTTTGTACTCTCGCATTTGCGCATATCTGTGATGTATTATTATTGTAATATTCATCACCTCTGGTGATAACTCTGTAATTGTATATATATATGTGTTGGAATGTATAATGCACCATTTGCTTCCGTACTCTGATTCTTGTCTGTACTGATGCTTAGCGTATATACGGGAGGGTAGTTCTGACCTACGTATATACGTTGCAGTGACGACCCCGTATTCGTGGAATCGGGGCGTTACAGGATGGTATCAGAGCTTAGGCTCTAACTTCCTCAGTACGTCCAGAGGGCAAATTAATGGTAATGAAATTTGCAACTGGAATACTTGAGTCTTGGTTATACATTCCAACTACAAGTGCAGAGTTATCTATTTCTTGGCCATCCTTCCTTTGATTCCTAATTCCTCCTATCCTTTCCCTGTTTTGGTTTTATGAAGCCTTATACTATCTTAAGATATGACTAGACTAGAGAGGTAGTGGCTGGTTCTGCATGAAGCTGTTATGTGATCTCTTCGGTGAATTCTATGAAGCTTGGTATTCTCCAGATTGATCCTGATCTGGCTATCTTTCAGAGGTCAGCAGTCGGAATTCTCTACGGATATTCTACATTCTCTACTATATCGTTCGGAGTGATTGATGCCTGGTATTCGGGATTCTTAATTATCGGCCTTCTTTATTATGCTCAGGACTATCAGGGTTTTCTTTATCTTCGGTATTCTGGCTCATTTATTGCACAGCCACGACATCAGCAGTATTATTCAGCATTATTCGAAGATTTATACAGCCGGAGGTACAGAGGATGATTATTGTTCAGCCAACTTGAGAGCCCTACCTCTAGTGCTTCATATCTTAATCGGTATAAATTCCACCCTTGTCCCCTTTGTATTCAATTTACCCCTTAACGAAATTGCGAGGACGCAATTTTTGTAAGGTGGGTGGATTGTAATACCCCGTTCCCGGAATACGTACTTAGTTGCGTATTCAGATTTTTCGATCGTATTTTTTGATTTGTTTTCTGTATTCATTCCGTATTATGAGTTCCTTATGTGATTGTTTTGTCTTGGATTTGGATTCGTGGATTCGGGGTCAGCCCTAGTCTGAACCGAAGGCCCGATTCTAGAGTATTACTCGATTTAGACATTCTGATAATTAATATTGACCGATTTTAGTTTTAAATATCATTTTCCAATATTATATATTTTCTATGATTTTCTAGATTTTTCTGGAATTAAAATGAAAGTCTTCAAAACCGGTGTCGACCAGTGCCGCTGATCGATTCCAGGATTTTTATTTCACAATCAGCTAGGAATTTCTAGAAGGTCCTTTAGGCATTATTCCTTAGAATCATATTTTCTACCTACATTCTTTTTCTGAGGATTTTATGAATTTATGAAAATTTCATCGGAGTCGGTAGGTAACTGATTCCGGGATTTTTAGTTTTAAAACTATAAAGTATTTCTTAAAACGGATTTCACTATGATACTTAGTATTATATTCTTGATTTTTGGTAATTATTTCGGGTCGTTCCGAGATACTTGAATTTCGGACGATTCCGATATTTTCCCGAAAGATTTCCGCATCCGCAACTGAATCCCGGGAATCCGCCACTTCCATTATTTTCATCTTCTTTCCCAAGAAAAACATCTTCTCATTATAATTTCT
Organism: Agave tequilana; assembly: GCA_038442645.1. Taxonomy (NCBI): domain Eukaryota; kingdom Viridiplantae; phylum Streptophyta; class Magnoliopsida; order Asparagales; family Asparagaceae; genus Agave; species Agave tequilana. The sequence goes on from JAVJIF010004227.1 coordinate 38,345, forward strand.
TTTCCTTTTTCCTTTTCCTTTAATTCTCTTCCTTCCTCCACAAGCTAAAGCTTTTCCAATTTCCCCAATTTTCCAAAATTCCATAAACTCCACCAACTCCCACCTACTTCCTCATTATTATCACTCCACCTCACCCTCTCTCATGGCCGCCAAGTGTCCACTTGAGAGACACCTCACCTCCCCTTCTTTTTACACAAAACCCCCTCACTTCCATTTGATTTGCATCTCCTTCATAAAATCCAAAACATATAAATGCTTTTCCTTTACATTTCTATTTCATTTTTCCTTTCTTCTCTCCACCATCTCTTCTCCACCAAGACCCTAACCTCCTTCAACTCCTCTTCATCTCCATCACCACAACAACAACCACCAACTCCCAAGAGATCACCAAGGTCATCTTCCTCCTCCTTCATCACCATAGGAACCACCACCACAAGGTCATCAACAACACCAAAGGACTCCGTCTTCTTCTTCATCATCAACTTCAATCACCACCACCATCACTCCCTCACCTCATGGAGACCAATCACTCTCTTTGGTGAGTGATCTTACTCATCTAGACTTAGTCAATTCTTAGTATACATGTGTATTCATATCATGTTCAATTATGTCTTCAAAATCATGTTTATTTGGTCATCAAACCCAACCCTAGAAAATCTATTCTGTTTGCTGTTTTCCCACGATTAGTCGACTTGACCTAGCCATTAGTCGACTAACCTATTCTGTCCTGAGAAACACAGCTCTAGGAAACACAGTTTTAGTCGACTTACCTTAGTTCCCAGTCGACTAGAGACTATTAGTCGACTACATCCTTGACCCTAGTCGACTAACCTTTTCCTGAACCAAAAACCCCAACTCTCGGCTCCAGTCGACTTAGCCCAACTATTAGTCGACTTGGCATATCTGTTAGTCGACTACCCTTTTGACCCTAGTCGACTAACTTTCCCTGAAACAAAGCCCCAACTCTCTGGTGCACAGTTTTAGTCGACTATACCAGACTGTTAGTCGACTAACTCCTCTATTAGTCGACTACTTTTCCACCCTAGTCGACTAATTCTGACTGTTTGTCTTAGTTGATTCTTTCTTGAACATGAACCTTATCCTCTAGACTTACATCACATATAGGTATTACTTGACTTACCTCTTGACAAACACCATCTTCCTTTCTCTCTCTCTCTCCTCTTCACTCTACATATTATATCATGTTATGTGGCATTGCAGGTTCCGTGGATTTCGAATCTTTCGGCATGTTGGTGATTTAGGCGAGTAATCTCGCTTTCTCTCGTCTTTATTTGAGTTTCCGTTTCATCGGATCGATAAGTATTTCGCCTCATATTTCCATTTCATGTTTATATGTCTTTCACTACTTTTATACCATGCGTGGCCGACCCTTCGCGGTCGTTGAACTTTGGATTGCTTTCATGTTATCACTTGCCATGTCATTACTTCTATGTTACCACTTGTCATACCATTACATAAGACCTGTCACTTGCATGCTTCCCTTTAACACATGTATATCACCTGTCATGTAGTGTGTTATCACCTGACCACCTGGCATGCCACTATTTGGCAAGACCCTATTGTTATAACCATGACTTACCCGGACTATTATCACCACTCGGCATGTTTGATTGATTTCTAAATATCATCACCCTGTCATGCTATCACTTGACACCCAGCATGATATACTTGACTTGTGATTATCACCTTTACGGGAACTTTACTTTATTATCCTGTATCATGATCAGTGACTTGTATTCCTGCTTTATATGCAGTGACCTGACTATATAGTACTTATGTACTCCTGATTCCTGATCATGTCCATTTCCTGTTATTCCCGTAAAGTGATAATTAAACTAATGAATCCTAAAAAGGACCAACTTGTATTGGGTCGGGGGAAACATGCGGATATCAATATGTGTTCGTGTTTACAGTGGCTTTTAGGAATGTTGTGCAACTACATGTTCCGGTCTGACCTGTGGGCCTCCAGGGGACCGAGGGGAGAGCTGGCTCCCTCATTACTGGTACCATCATGATAAGGGCATACATAAGTCCCTCCTGTTAGCCTTGCGGCTGGTTTCCGTTACCATGCAACGGAACAATCCTGGGCCGTGGTCCCGGGTATGTACGGGACCCACTGTAAACATAGTTCGTTGATACCCCCGCTAGTTTCCAATAACAACCTTGTTTTACTCGGATATGGATCTATGTGCGTTGGGACGCTAGTTCACATAGCTAGATATCAGGGTAAGACGAGTAATAATAAAGTGTCATAATAACCGCTCTTTAAGTTGTAAGTGGAGGTATGTGGAATGGGACGCATACTAAAGCCTGCAACTTAAACGGCTATGAATCTGTGATGTGCCTTACCATATTTATTGTATTGGTTTTATTCGGATTTCCTGTTTTATGATTATTATGCCATGCCTGTTCATGACTGCCCTAACCTATCTGCCTCCTGAGTATTTCCTACTTGATGTCATTTCTTATATACTTCATTTGTGTTCTAACCCTCCTGTCTTCTGTACTTGACACCTGTGCTCATCCTGGCTCGCCACCTGGCATCATATTACTACTCGCCTGGGGAGTTTCACTGACTCCCCTGGATTCTTATGTCCAGGTTCTAGAGCTAGTAGCGTGTGGATTTCCCCGTTACTGATCAGAGTGGCGCAGCGGTAGCGTGGATCTCCAGCTGACCGCCCAGAGCCACATCCTTCCAGGCCCTTGTGAGTCTCTCGAGTTTTCCTTTTTAAACTCGTGAGTGCCCTTTTTCTATTCATACTTGTACATTCCCTTGTATACTTGTACGTGAGCGCCCTTTTATGCTGTTCATATATGTATATCTTTTGTACTCTCGCATTTGCGCATATCTGTGATGTATTATTATTGTAATATTCATCACCTCTGGTGATAACTCTGTAATTGTATATATATATGTGTTGGAATGTATAATGCACCATTTGCTTCCGTACTCTGATTCTTGTCTGTACTGATGCTTAGCGTATATACGGGAGGGTAGTTCTGACCTACGTATATACGTTGCAGTGACGACCCCGTATTCGTGGAATCGGGGCGTTACAGGATGGTATCAGAGCTTAGGCTCTAACTTCCTCAGTACGTCCAGAGGGCAAATTAATGGTAATGAAATTTGCAACTGGAATACTTGAGTCTTGGTTATACATTCCAACTACAAGTGCAGAGTTATCTATTTCTTGGCCATCCTTCCTTTGATTCCTAATTCCTCCTATCCTTTCCCTGTTTTGGTTTTATGAAGCCTTATACTATCTTAAGATATGACTAGACTAGAGAGGTAGTGGCTGGTTCTGCATGAAGCTGTTATGTGATCTCTTCGGTGAATTCTATGAAGCTTGGTATTCTCCAGATTGATCCTGATCTGGCTATCTTTCAGAGGTCAGCAGTCGGAATTCTCTACGGATATTCTACATTCTCTACTATATCGTTCGGAGTGATTGATGCCTGGTATTCGGGATTCTTAATTATCGGCCTTCTTTATTATGCTCAGGACTATCAGGGTTTTCTTTATCTTCGGTATTCTGGCTCATTTATTGCACAGCCACGACATCAGCAGTATTATTCAGCATTATTCGAAGATTTATACAGCCGGAGGTACAGAGGATGATTATTGTTCAGCCAACTTGAGAGCCCTACCTCTAGTGCTTCATATCTTAATTGGTATAAATTCCACCCTTGTCCCCTTTGTATTCAATTTACCCCTTAACGAAATTGCGAGGACGCAATTTTTTGTAAGGTGGGTGGATTGTAATACCCCGTTCCCGGAATACGTACTTAGTTGCGTATTCAGATTTTTCGATCGTATTTTTTGATTTGTTTTCTGTATTCATTCCGTATTATGAGTTCCTTATGTGATTGTTTTGTCTTGGATTTGGATTCGTGGATTCGGGGTCAGCCCTAGTCTGAACCGAAGGCCCGATCCTAGAGTATTACTCGATTTAGACATTCTGATAATTAATATTGACCGATTTTAGTTTTAAATATCATTTTCCAATATTATATATTTTCTATGATTTTCTAGATTTTTCTGGAATTAAAATGAAAGTCTTCAAAACCGGTGTCGACCAGTGCCGCTGATCGATTCCAGGATTTTTATTTCACAATCAGCTAGGAATTTCTAGAAGGTCCTTTAGGCATTATTCCTTAGAATCATATTTTCTACCTACATTCTTTTTCTGAGGATTTTATGAATTTATGAAAATTTCATCGGAGTCGGTAGGTAACTGATTCCGGGATTTTTAGTTTTAAAACTATAAAGTATTTCTTAAAACGGATTTCACTATGATACTTAGTATTATATTCTTGATTTTTGGTAATTATTTCGGGTCGTTCTGAGATACTTGAATTTCGGACGATTCCGATATTTTCCCGAAAGATTTCCGCATCCGCAACTGAATCCCGGGAATCCGCCACTTCCATTATTTTCATCTTCTTTCCCAAGAAAAACATCTTCTCATTATAATTTCTTTTCCTTTTTCCTTTTCCTTTAATTCTCTTCCTTCCTCCACAAGCTAAAGCTTTTCCAATTTCCCCAATTTTCCAAAATTCCATAAACTCCACCAACTCCCACCTACTTCCTCATTATTATCACTCCACCTCACCCTCTCTCATGGCCGGCCAAGTGTCCACTTGAGAGACACCTTACCTCCCCTTCTTTTTACACAAAACCCCCTCACTTCCATTTGATTTGCATCTCCTTCATAAAATCCAAAACATATAAATGCTTTTCCTTTACATTTCTATTTCATTTTTCCTTTCTTCTCTCCACCATCTCTTCTCCACCAAGACCCTAACCTCCTTCAACTCCTCTTCATCTCCATCACCACAACAACAACCACCAACTCCCAAGAGATCACCAAGGTCATCTTCCTCCTCCTTCATCACCATAGGAACCACCACCACAAGGTCATCAACAACACCAAAGGACTCCGTCTTCTTCTTCATCATCAACTTCAATCACCACCACCATCACTCCCTCACCTCATGGAGACCAATCACTCTCTTTGGTGAGTGATCTTACTCATCTAGACTTAGTCAATTCTTAGTATACATGTGTATTCATATCATGTTCAATTATGTCTTCAAAATCATGTTTATTTGGTCATCAAACCCAACCCTAGAAAATCTATTCTGTTTGCTGTTTTCCCACGATTAGTCGACTTGACCTAGCCATTAGTCGACTAACCTATTCTGTCCTGAGAAACACAGCTCTAGGAAACACAGTTTTAGTCGACTTACCTTAGTTCCCAGTCGACTAGAGACTATTAGTCGACTACATCCTTGACCCTAGTCGACTAACCTTTTCCTGAACCAAAAACCCCAACTCTCGGCTCCAGTCGACTTAGCCCAACTATTAGTCGACTTGGCATATCTGTTAGTCGACTACCCTTTTGACCCTAGTCGACTAACTTTCCCTGAAACAAAGCCCCAACTCTCTGGTGCACAGTTTTAGTCGACTATACCAGACTGTTAGTCGACTAACTCCTCTATTAGTCGACTACTTTTCCACCCTAGTCGACTAATTCTGACTGTTTGTCTTAGTTGATTCTTTCTTGAACATGAACCTTATCCTCTAGACTTACATCACATATAGGTATTACTTGACTTACCTCTTGACAAACACCATCTTCCTTTCTCTCTCTCTCTCCTCTTCACTCTACATATTATATCATGTTATGTGGCATTGCAGGTTCCGTGGATTTCGAATCTTTCGGCATGTTGGTGATTTAGGCGAGTAATCTCGCTTTCTCTCGTCTTTATTTGAGTTTCCGTTTCATCGGATCGATAAGTATTTCGCCTCATATTTCCATTTCATGTTTATATGTCTTTCACTACTTTTATACCATGCGTGGCCGACCCTTCGCGGTCGTTGAACTTTGGATTGCTTTCATGTTATCACTTGCCATGTCATTACTTCTATGTTACCACTTGTCATACCATTACATAAGACCTGTCACTTGCATGCTTCCCTTTAACACATGTATATCACCTGTCATGTAGTGTGTTATCACCTGACCACCTGGCATGCCACTATTTGGCAAGACCCTATTGTTATAACCATGACTTACCCGGACTATTATCACCACTCGGCATGTTTGATTGATTTCTAAATATCATCACCCTGTCATGCTATCACTTGACACCCAGCATGATATACTTGACTTGTGATTATCACCTTTACGGGAACTTTACTTTATTATCCTGTATCATGATCAGTGACTTGTATTCCTGCTTTATATGCAGTGACCTGACTATATAGTACTTATGTACTCCTGATTCCTGATCATGTCCATTTCCTGTTATTCCCGTAAAGTGATAATTAAACTAATGAATCCTAAAAAGGACCAACTTGTATTGGGTCGGGGGAAACATGCGGATATCAATATGTGTTCGTGTTTACAGTGGCTTTTAGGAATGTTGTGCAACTACATGTTCCGGTCTGACCTGTGGGCCTCCAGGGGACCGAGGGGAGAGCTGGCTCCCTCATTACTGGTACCATCATGATAAGGGCATACATAAGTCCCTCCTGTTAGCCTTGCGGCTGGTTTCCGTTACCATGCAACGGAACAATCCTGGGCCGTGGTCCCGGGTATGTACGGGACCCACTGTAAACATAGTTCGTTGATACCCCCGCTAGTTTCCAATAACAACCTTGTTTTACTCGGATATGGATCTATGTGCGTTGGGACGCTAGTTCACATAGCTAGATATCAGGGTAAGACGAGTAATAATAAAGTGTCATAATAACCGGCTCTTTAAGTTGTAAGTGGAGGTATGTGGAATGGGACGCATACTAAAGCCTGCAACTTAAACGGCTATGAATCTGTGATGTGCCTTACCATATTTGTTGTATTGGTTTTATTCGGATTTCCTATTTTATGATTATTATGCCATGCATGTTCATGCCTGCCCTAACCTATCTGCCTCCTGAGTATTTCCTACTTGATGTCATTTCTTATATACTTCATTTGTGTTCTAACCCTCCTGTCTTCTGTACTTGACACCTGTGCTCATCCTGGCTCGCCACCTGGCATCATATTACTACTCGCCTGGGGAGTTTCACTGACTCCCCTGGATTCTTATGTCCAGGTTCTGGAGCTAGTAGCGTGTGGATTTCCCCGTTACTGATCAGAGTGGCGCAGCGGTAGCGTAGATCTCCAGCTGACCGCCCAGAGCCACATCCTTCCAGGCCCCTTGTGAGTCTCTCGAGTTTTCCTTTTTAAACTCGTGAGTGCCCTTTTTCTATTCATACTTGTACATTCCCTTGTATACTTGTACGTGAGCGCCCTTTTATGCTGTTCATATATGTATATCTTTTGTACTCTCGCATTTGCGCATATCTGTGATGTATTATTATTGTAATATTCATCACCTCTGGTGATAACTCTGTAATTGTATATATATATGTGTTGGAATGTATAATGCACCATTTGCTTCCGTACTCTGATTCTTGTCTGTACTGATGCTTAGCGTATATACGGGAGGGTAGTTCTGACCTACGTATATACGTTGCAGTGACGACCCCGTATTCGTGGAATCGGGGCGTTACAGGTTTGTTTCAAAAGAGAAAAGTTTTTCTAACTTCCAATCTTCAAGTTCTTTCTTTTTAAAGCTAATTTCATTTAGTTTTAAAGCTCTTCTATTCTTTCTAACTGAATTTCATCTCTCACTTAACTTCTTGAGCTACACTACATATTCTATTCTGTAGGAAGTTATAAGAGAGAATGTTTGTGATCTTATTGGATCATCAAAAGCTTTGTAATATCAGTTGGCTTTGTGCTACCTCTTGTGTAGAGAGTTGAGTTGGTGGAGTTGTGTATTCCGGTCTTGTGTAGATCAAGTTGTAATTTCTTTGTGTAAAGTCTCTTTGTGGAAGATCCTTTAGAGGATAGTGAAATCCTTCATAGTGATGAAGGCAGGGACGTAGAGCAGTGACTCGAACCTCGAAAAAATCTTTTGTATTTGTGTTTACTTATGTCTTACTCTCTATTGCATTTCATTATTCATACTTGTGTAATTGTTCCTCTTGTATTCTATAAATGCTTTAATTCCAACACTTTCATTTTCGGTTTATATTAATCTCAACAAGGAGGCAATTGAGCACCTCAACTCATTATCTAAAGGAATCAAAGAGGAGAAGTTCTAGAGCCCTTCAAGGGAAATTCGGCTTCAATTCTTGTTTTGAGTGACCATTTGCATAATTCATCATAAGTAGTTTTAAAATAGCATTTAACACTTATTTACCCCCTCTAGGTGTATTTTATCCTCGTAATCAATCACAGGGTATTGAGAGAAGCCTTGTGCCACTTATATCACACTATTTTGTTCTTCTCATTATATTTCCTTACGAACACTCACTTGTATTCGACATGTTTTACATTAGGTGGTGTAGGAACTACTAGTCAAAACACTTTTTGCTTCTTTGAGGAATCTAATTTGACTTGGTTTGATTCTTTTTATTTTGACCAATATATTCTACATAGACATTCATCAACAGAACGGGTTGATGTCATTGTTTTCCATAATTTCAGTAGCTACCGCGAATACAAATACATCATCGATGATAATCTAATCCGATTCCAAATCTCATCCAAGTATGCATAATGGACCGATATCTCCTGGTTCTCAGGAATAGAAAGTTGTGTCACTTTTCCATTGACACTCATCTCTTCTAGGACGCTTCTATAATCCAGAATAATTTCATGAGATGGATCGGTTGAGATAGCGATCTCAGACAGATTCATTTGTACCAAGTTTCTTCTCTTCCAGGGACGTGAATCTTTTGAACCTAATGGTCTACCTCAGTTCTGGTCGGCGACAAATGATTGGCTAGCCACACGTGTATACTGTCTGTAAAGGACGGTATGCCCTACGAGGATGTTGCACCCTTCAGGGATGACTTTGTGCCCTACGAGGACGTCTATCCTTATTGACACATTTGCAGTAGGTATATGTGATCCCGTCACTGTAAATAGATCAGAGAAAGCGTCTAACACGTTTTGAGCAAAACTTTGAAGATCTAGAATTCGTTGCACGTCCTTATCACATTGTGTGGTATGGAGATCTAGATGAGATACAGTGGGGACAGTTCACATCAATTCGTGTCATTTTTCAGAAACGTTAATGTTCTTATCTCCTCCTAATGGAGAGAAGACTGTCTTATGAAAGTGACAATCCATAATCCAGTTATAAAGAGATCGCTTGCCGAGGACTCAAAAAAGTAAATGATGGAAGAGAATTCATAACAAACATATATCCCTTTCTTACATTGAGGACCCATTTTTTGTACATTATGGTAACACAATTGGCAGGTAATGCGCATCCAAAAATGCGTAAGTACGAAATGTCAGGTTCATTCCCAGTCACCAGTTTGTAACACTGAAAAGGGTTGGGTGACAGTGGGCCTCAAGTGGACCAACATGAATGCGGAAGAATTGCATAGCCCCATGCAGAATCAGGAATCTTGGTACGCATAACCAAGGTCCTTGCGATCAATTGTAGACACTTTGTGAATGCTTCTGCTAGACCATTTTGGGTGTGAACATGCATGATAGGATGTTCAACTTTAATCCCAAAGGACATGCAATAATCGTCAAGTGTTTTCAATGTAAACTCGCCGGCATTATTTAGTCTTACGAACTTTATCAGATAATCTGGGTGGTGAGCCCTCAAATTATTGATCTGGATGAGGAGTTTAGCCAAAGCAACATTTCTAGAGGACAATAAACAAACATGTGGCCAGCATGTCAATGCATCAACCTACACCATAAAATAACGAAATGGTCTACATGGTGGTTGGATTGGTCCATAAATGTCCCCTTGTATCCGCTGGAGAAATGAATGGGTTCTTTGGTTATCTTTGCCAAGGATGGTTGATCGGGGAAAATCGCGCACAAAAAGTGTATATTTTGAAATCAAGAGTTAAGTGTGTGTGTGCGCTTTGGCTTCTTCGATACTTCCGTTATAACATAGAGGTTAAAACGAGGCGAATCCATAAGGACGGGAGGCGATAGAAGCTTACACGATATGTTCATATATATATATATTAAAAGTTCTTCAATGTTTGAAAGAATGAAAAGAAAAGAAATAAAAATGAAAAGAGAAGTATGGTGAAACACAAAGAAGTGCGAAACATAAAAAAAAAATATTTGTGGTTTTTGATAGTATTTCTAAAACAAAGTGAAAAAGAAAGAAAACTCATGAATACTAACTACTAATGGCTCCACTAACCATGCTAACCTCTTAGTGATAGTTGCCTCACATATATCCTTGGCTATCACTAGTCCTTGGTTCAAGAGCGTTTCAAAGCATGACCCATGTGATAACTTTCACATTCAAACTCAATAAAACAAGTACAAGCTACACTTAAATCATCAAAACTGAACAAGAGCAAGCTTGGAATAAAGTAATGTTAGTTTGTTAGAGAGTTAGGATGTTAGAGTGTTAGAATCCATCATCATGAGCCATCAATAGTTCTTGCAAGAGTAAGGCCAAGTAGAGGCTATTAGATTCATGTGGATTATCAAGTAAGAAGTTAGAAAGTTAGTGGTTAGTAGTTAGTTGTCATGAGAGAAAATTAGCTAAACATATAAAAGGAGTTAGAGAGAAGAAAATAAAGAGAGATGAAGAGAGAATCTTTCATAGCTTGTCACTTTCTATTACAAGCACTCTGACTTTCCAACTATATACCACTCTCTCTCCTATTACAAGATCTAAAAGAAATGAAAAATGCAAAGAGGAAGAAGAAGAACTAACCTAAACTCCCCTAAACTACAACATGAAAATAAAACTATACTATTCTCTAGATTTCTCCCTGAAGAACCCCTTAAAGGAGTATTTATAGGCACCAGAGGAAAGGAGGCCAGGGGGATAACCCCTGGCCCAAGACGCTGGCGCAGCTGCGCCAGTACAGCCGCGAAAACGCGGCTCTGAGGCCAGAGCCGCGTTTTCGCGGCTGTACTGGCACGGAGTGCGCAGCGCCGCCTGCTACGCGCTGTCGCGCCGGTCCCCTGTCGGCTGCATGTTGTGGTTTCTATTTTGGGCCCCTGATTTTGACAGAATCACCCTCTTAGGTCAATGGTTATCTTTATAGGTTTTTAATCACCCATTAAATGGTGATTTTGGGTCTTCTTCTTCATTTTCACACCATGGACCTAGAATCACAAAAGAAGATCATTATTAGTAGTATTTATTATAAAATGAATGTGAAGATGTGATATGAAATAAGCAATTTTAGAGACTAATTAATGATCTTGTCATCAATTTTTCTAACGAATGTGCTTGGCAAATTGTGTTGCAATACACATCCTTACTTGAAAGGGGATTATTATGTGATGCTTTGAGGATACAACGCATCGTATCTCGACTTGGGTGTCCCAAATGGTCGTGCCATAACAAATAAGCGCTTGAATCCACCAACTTCTGGCCGTTGACATAGTTAACCTCAATCGAGCGAATGGTTGTAATATACAGTCAATTCGGGAGGCATTTCATTTTCTCCAAAATACGCTCTTGGTCGTATAAATAGGAGGTTTTGCAAAGACACTCCATTCCATTTTCTTCAGTGGTTTCAGCATGGTAATTGTTTTCATGAATATCTTTAAAACTCAATAACGTTCTTCCAGAATAGGGTAAGAAAAAGATCTCTTTAATGGTAAATTCAATACTATTTGATAACAAAAGACGGGTTGTTCCATGGCTCTCAATCACGTTTGACGGGCCTGATATGGTTGTTAGAAGGGTGTGATTAGGTATTAAGTTAGAAAAATATCTCTGCTCATGAAGAATGATGTGCCTAATAGCACTATCAACCAGATAACTAAATTTCTCACTTATCCTACCTAATTATGAGTTAATTGAATCAGTCATATGGATAAAAAAAACTTTATTCAATTAATTAATATTCAAAAAACAATAAGAAATCCAATGTACAAAATAAGCACCAATAAATAATCTGATAAATTAAATAATGAAATTGTCTAAAACTTTCGGTGAAGCTGAACATTTCCGTGTCTAAATCTAATCATCCATAGCATTGACTTCTTGGAAATCAGATGTCTCCAAAGTGGTGTCTTTAAGATCATCATTTTGGATGAAATTAGTCCCTCTCGGCTGCCTACGAGAATGGTACTCCTCAGCAGCATTGGCGGGTGCGCGATAGATGTGTGACCAATGATCAGTACCACCACAATAATAGCATAGATTCAGCTTGGTTGAGGCTTGAGAAGGATGTACTTTACTCTTATTCTTGAAGTTTGAGGCCTTTTGTACCTGGGGCACAAATTGAGATATGATTTTCACCCCTTAATGAACCATGATCATGTTTGCGCTTTGTCTCGGGTTTAGATTTTTCACCCTTGCATGTCCCTTATTCAGATTTATGTGGTTGGGACTGTTGTCCTAAGGGTACAATCACTATTTTTGTTTTGATGATTATAAAACTCATGTGGTCATGAAGTACTAATCAAGTTCAAGTATTTTGAGTTTACAGGGTTCAAGAGTCAAGGTTTTATTTTATTCTTCCTCTAAAGGAATATCTTGGAGTGTTCAAGTTGATTCAAGCATAAGTTTCAAGCTTGGAAGATCAAAGTATGAATTTTTAGAGATACCCACTTGAAAAAGACTTGAAGATAGAATGATCATTATAAGAATTTAAAATGTTTAAGTTTAGAGTGTAGGATTAGATGCTCAAGAAGCTTTATACACACACAAGATTTTTCTAACTAGTTTTGCATAAACACATGATATATTTCCTATCAAAATATTATATCTCTGCATATTATTTCATAGTGTTTGTCTTACTAACAATATTTTATTGTTTATGTAATTCTTCAAAATTATTAAAACATTTGAAAAGAATTTTGGAAACAAAATTTATTGGGATTTTTGGGCCAGGTTGGTCGATCGCCCTTGTGTGCAAAAATATCTGCACTGTGCTCGGTCTACCGAGCAGTCGACCGAATGTACACACAGACACATGTGTGTTTATGCACATCGGGCCGATTGACCGCCCGGTCGCGATATTCTGCCACTGTGTTTGGCCTTTCAGGTCGGCCGACTAGCCAGTCAACCACCTGAACTGAGCTCATTTACAGAGCTCTCTGTTTCTGGCATGGTTGATCGAGTGGTCGACCAGTGGCAATGACTATTTTGAAATAGCCATGGTCGGTCGACCGCCAAGGTGCCCATTTTTGAAAATTTGAATTTTCAACAGATTTTTTCTGATTTAAACTATTTTTTCATATTCCCAAACTGGTATATTTTACTTTATTAGTGTTTAATCAGGTGTTTAAAGACTAGATTAATTTTCTAATGACATTTACCTATTGCCGTTAAATAGGGGTCATTTGGAGAGGATTAAAAATCAAGAAAATAAAAAATAATTCCCTGAAAATTGTTTGAGAAATTCTAGAAAAATTTCAAAGTTTCAAGTTTCAAAAGACTCTCATTTTCAATCATTTCTACAAGTTTTTCAGCTGTCAAGATTCAATCATCACTGATTTTTCTTTCATGAACTTCTTGAGCTCTTTACTCTACTCTATAAAAAGTTGTATCAAGGGAAGTTTTGTGATCTTTGTGGTCATTAAGTGATTGTAAACTTCATTAGTTTTATGCTCACCTCTTGTGTAGAGGAGTGAAGGTTGGAGTTCGAGCTCCGGTCTTATGCAGACTTTTGTATTGAGTCCTCTGTGAAAAATCCTTAGTAGATAATGAAAATCCTTCACACAGTAAGGTATGGACGTAGAGAAAGTTACTCGAACCTCGAAACAAACTCTTTGTGTTTGTGATTGTCATCTCTGTCACTTTTGCATACTTTTTACTTGCACTAAATTGCTTTATTTTATCTTGCTTTGCTCTATTTCTATTGTTCTTTATTTATTAGTTTTTCTCATCTAAGAAAGAAGACAATTGTGTACCTCAACAATTATTTAAGAGGAATTAAGAGAAGAAGCTTAAGAGCCCTTCATTGAGAATTCAGCATCACTTCTTATTTTGAGTTGACTGTTTTAATTGTTAATTTAAATTGTTGTAATTTCACATTTTGATTAGCATATCACCTATTCACCCCCTCTAGATGACTTTCAATTGGTATTAGACCTTGGACTCTAGTTTTTGGGTTTAATCACCATAGAGAAATCCTTATTTGCTAATCACTTTTTTTGCTTCACACACTTGCATACCTGGCCGAAAGTCTTATGACCCCTCCTAAGTTTGATGACCTTAACTTTCTCATATGGAAGGTTAAGATGACTGTATTTTTACAATCTTTAGGTAGTAACCATTTTTTCTGAGGGTGATGAGATCGTTATGAAATTTGATGCTACTACTAAAGCATACTATGCATTGTTACAATCTTTGAATGATGATATCTCTAGAGTAATTTATTGTAAACCCGCATATGAATTTGGTCACATTTAGTTGTAACTCACGAGGGAACATCACAAATGAAAAGAGCTAATCTTTTGTGTTCCCAATATGAGAATTTTTACATAGATAAAAATGATACTATTGATGAGATGATTACAGAATTTACTAAAATTACCAATGGTCTTACTTCTTTAGGTGACTCAATTGACAATGACAAAAAGGTGAGGAAGGTGATTCGGGCTCTTCGACCTTCTTGGGACCTGGGCCTGACCCGATATTTTCCCCTTCGTTTCTCTTTTTTCTCCCTCTTTTTTCTTTTCCTTTCTTTTCTTTTTCTTTTCTTTTTCCTTTTTTCTTTCTTTTTTTTCCTTCTTCCTTTCTTTTTCTTTTTCCTTATGCTCTCTTTCCTTTCTTCTATACCCTTCTCCATTATTATTTCTCTCTCTCCTCCTATATAACTCTCTCTCCATCTCTCATTCTCCTTCCTCACTCTCTCTCTTTTCCTCTCTTACTCCCACTCTCCTCCTCTTTCTCTCTCCTCTCTCACTTCCTTAGTCGGCCACCCACACTACAATCTCCTCCACCTTACACCCTGACCTCCCGCTCCCTTTCCTCTTCGCCGTCCACCCTACACCACCAGCCTTCCCATCTCCCTCTTCTCCTCCAGCCGTCCAACCACCACCACCACCATCATCTTTACCATCATCATTAGCACATCACCACTCTCCACCACTTCACCACCACCTCCTTTCCCCCTCCCTTGGTTGTTGACCATTCCCCCTTCACTCGGCAGCGCGCATTCCCCTCCCCGATCTCTCCCCTTTTCTCTTTCATTTTATCTCTCTCTCCTTCTTACACTTCGCACGTTAACTCCATCGAAGTTTCTCCGGATTCCTCATCATTCTTGTTCGCTTCCGAGTAACCCTAGGCGAATATCTTGCTCTTTAGCCTCCGGGTTTTTCTTTAGCCTTCGGGCTTTACTAACTTCGCTGGATAGGCGAGCTTAGCGCTCAACGTTTTACCGCTAGCTCCACTATGAGCATAGCTTCACCGTGTGTATTAGTAAAGCATTCATACGCTTACTTCGCCGTAAGCATAGCTTCGAAGCGTGTGTTAGCAAAGTGTTCATACACTTGCTTCGCTGCATACGTATAGCTTAGCCATGAGGGTGGCTTTACTGTATGTGTCAGTAAATGTTTATACGCTAGCTTTTCTATGAGTGTTTGTCTCACCGAGCGTGTTAGCATCTAGTGCTGCATGCTAGTTTCGCTAGGAGCCTATATCCACCATGTACCAGCGTTATGCTGACATAACCTAGCTTCGCTTCCGCTTCACTAGCCCTGCCTGGATGTTTAATAGTTAATATATTATTATTGTTATTATGGTTATGAAGAGTTTAAAATGGTTTTGTACTGGTTTGGCATAATCCTGTATTTTGTTTATGCTGTTATACTTCACCGAGTACCATGGCACTTGACATGTTAATTATCTGACACATGATTATCGCCTTTACGGGGACTTAACACTATTATTATGTTATACACCCAGAGACATAGACTCCTGTATCAAGCATATTCTTCATGTTATAATATTCATATTAATCCCCGTAACCGATCATCATGAACATAAAATTGTAAAAATCAGACAACTTATGCCGGGATGGGGGAAGCTGAGGGATATCAATATGTGTTCCTGTTTATAATGAAAAATATTGTGCAACTAAAACTTTGATTCTACCTGAGGGCCACCAAGTATTCCGGTGGGGTGTACTGGCATTCCTCCAAATTTTATTCATATTCAGGGTTTACAAATAAGACTCATTTTGCTTAGTGGTAGGTTCCGATTCTGTACCGGAATATCTTGGGTCGTTGTCCCGGGTTTGTACGGGGCCCATTGTAAGCACAGTTTATTAATCACCGATTAGTTTCTAATAACCAGCCTCATCTTACTCATAAGTGAAAGTATGTGTACTGGGATGCTGAGACACATATGAGTCAGACGAATCTTAATAATAATATAATAATTTGCCTTTAATTTATTGACTCAATACTGATTTTACGTTACACTGCTTGTTGTGATTAATCTATGCTTGCGTGACTGAGCACACGTCACATTTTCGGTACACATGTGTTCGCTTGGGCATGCCACTTGGCTTCATTTTACGTACTCGTCGGGTTGCTTTCTGGCAACTCTGGACCTGCATGTCCAGATTCTGGAGCTTTGAATGAAGCAGACCCTTTCACAGAAGACCAGGCATTTCTTGTGGAGCAAGCGGACCAGCCGTAGCTCCTTTCCTTCCTGCCCTCTCTTGATTAGCTCGTGGGATTCTCTTTTTGTAGCTCGTGAGCATCTTTTATATTGTTCATACCTTGTAACCTAAATTTTGTGCCTTTTGTGATGTAATATTCATATAATATTAGATCATACCCTGTGATTACTATGTACTTGTACCTGTTTCTATTAGAATGTATATTAACATGTACTTCCGTACTCTGATTCTTGTCTGTACTGATATTTAGCGTACAGATGTGGAGGTATTACGTCGCAGTAGCATCTCTGTATCCACTAGAGTGGGGCGTTACAAGATGATATCAGAGCCTAAGTTTTGAAGTTCAGTACAATCTAGTCGGCAGATTAATGTGAGATTAATTTGCAGCTGGAACGCACGAGTCATGGTCATACATTCCAACCACAAGTACAAACTTATCTACTCCTTCCCGATAATCCTTCCCTTGAATCCTAAAACCCTTCCATTTTTTCACTTTTCAATTTCCTGTCATCCTTTAAACCAACTTAGATATGGAAAGACAGGGAGATCATAACAGTCCTGACACTTTTCGTGATGGTTCCTGCGGAGTGAATGACAACCTAATAAGGGTACTCCAGGGCATGGTGGATGTTAGCAACAACAACTGAAGATATACTCCTAAGTCCTCGCCATAGCCTGTGACATAGAACGAGCACTGGAGGAGAAGAACAAAAGCCAGATACTGAACAAGCAGTGAAGCGGGCATTCCAACAGGTGGGCAGAGAAAACCTAGACAGTCTATTGGTGCCTCGTAGGACAAACGATCATTTCGACTTCCCTCTAAGCAGTCTGTATGGGGGCATTGTCAGAAGATTAGACACTTCCAACGCGACTGCCAAAAAGCAAATGGATTATGTTTAGTGTGGGGGTCCGGAGATCATTTGAGGAATGACTGTCCATTCAGAAGGATAAGGAATAGTGCACCAATTCCACCAGCACTTCTAGCACCGTTAGTGATGAGGAACTCGAGACCTACTATCAGAGACTCCACTTACTTCCCAGCAATAAGCATATAGCCAAGCTCAGAGAGGAATAAGAACAGGAGTAGGTCATGGAAAAGGCCAAGACTACAATCTGACTGCCAAAGAAGCCGAAGCATCCGGAGAAGTGGTGGCAGGTAAAATCTTAGTCCACTCAATTCTCGTGTTATCACTCTTTGACTCCTATGCACCGTATTGTTTCATATCAAGTAGATTTACTACTTTGCATTCTATACCCCTTGTCTGTATAGATGATCAATGGTAAATTAGTTTGGCGAATGGGATAATTATTACTAATAGAATTTGCAAAGCTTGCACTATAAAGATATGTGACAGGAAGATGGAAGCAGAGATGTTCGTACTAGACACTAGAGGGTATGATGTGATCTTAGTCATGACTTGGCTCAGAGTACCATGCAATGATTGATTGTCAAAACAAGAAAGTAACCTTCTGAATTTCATATCAAACTGAGTTTCAATTCATTGGAGAGTGCAAGTCCACAGAGGAAAAGAATTAAGCAAATTGTGCCATTACAGAAGTCTAGGAAAGAGGGCGCTAGTGTCGAATGAGTTTCCAAATGTATTTAAGAAGATATCAGGATTTTCACCTAATAGAGTTTTGGAGTTTTTCATTTGGATTTATTTGAGGAGATCCATTGACATTGTTCCAGGAATGACCCGCATCTCCAAAGCACCATACTGAATGGCACCTGCAGAGTTGACAGTATTGAAGAAGCAACTGCAGGAATATGTTGGCCAAAAGGCCTTCCATCTAGTTTTGATGATGATTAACTCATGTAGTTATGTTTACTAATAATCTTGTGATTTTAGTTCCAGATTATTGATCAAGATATTAGTTGGTGATTGCTTCCAAAAGAGGTGTTTTAGAAGCTTTCACATGGTGATTCCAGGGCCCAAGCATCAAGATCACATATAGCTTCGCTCGTGGATCACGGAGTTTGGACCGAGTCGACTTGAAGATGAAGATCATCAAGAAGACTTAGGTATCCTAGTTTAATTTAGTGTGTTTTAGATCCATTTGTAAAGCTTAGTATAGTTGATATGCTCAAGTGCACAACACACACAAGTTTTATGTTTGGATATTGGTTTTTCAATTTTTAGTTTAACCGATATTTGTTTTCATGAATAGATTGATCAAAACAAGTTTAAATGGTTTATATGTATAGTAGATGTAATCTAGTTATACATAAATGCTTACATGACTTATACAAACTTATTTTGACTTTCCTATTCATGCATTGAAAAATCAAAGTTTGATAAAAATACATGTTTTGGTTTTTGGTAAAAATGATAAGACACAAAAATAGTTCATATTGATTGATATTTGAGCCAAACTTTTTATCACATGTTTATATATCAATGCAAAATGATAAAACTATTTTTGGGTATTTTTACAAAGACTTAAAAGATTTTTAAAAATATTTTAACATGTGTTTGCTGTCCCAGAATAGTGTCTGTCAGGCCAGGTCGGCCGACCGCATGGGTCGACCGAACCATAGGCCGATCGACCCGTACGGTCGACCGACGTGCACAGAACCGTGCACGTTTGGCAGCCACAGGGACGGTCGCCGGGCGGCCGACCGGACCAAAGAGCTCTGCTCTCTGTTTATTTGGGTCGACCGGGCGGTCGATCGGGTTGCCCCAACGGTCACGTTTCTGACCGTTGGCGGTCGGCCGGGCCGGCCGACCGGTAGCCTGTCAGGCTGCCAGATCAGCCTAACGGCTAGTTTTCTGATGGGCTATAAATACCCCATCTCTTCATGGTTTTATCCAAGATTTTTGAGCTAAAAATTTCCTGACTTCTTTAGTGTTTTAAACAAGTTTTCAAAAGAGTTTAAGTACAAAAAAGATTCATCTTTGTTTTTAAAAGTGTTTTGTTATTTTCAAAGAAACTAGGTTTTGGGAATTGTTTTTGAGCAAAAATCTCTATATCATTTTTGGTGTTTTCCCTAGAGTTTTCTTTGATCAAAACACTTAGTTTTCCACTCTTGAGCTATCTTCTATCCTAATCTATTTAGGATCTTTGTTTGTGAAAAAGGAAAGAGGTTTGTGGTTGAGATATACCACTTGTTGTAAACCCCTTGATTTCTTGTATCCCTCTTGGTGAGGTTGATTTGGGTTGGAGTTTGCTCCCTCTTTGGTAGAGGTTGAGATTGTGGTTTGCTCCCTCTTTTGAGAGGTGGAGTTTGGTTTGTATACCCTCTTCGGTAGAGGTGTTTGTTGGTTGTTGTATTGGCTACGGGCCTACCCCTCGGTTGTGAGGCGGTGTTTGAGAGAGAGTTTGGTACTCCTAGTGTTGTAACAAATCCTCTTCGGTAGAGGTTCCCTTGGTGGGAGATAGTGGATTGGAAATCCTTCACGGTGGTGAAGGCGGGGATGTAGAGCTAGGGGCTCGAACGTCGAAACATATCTTGGCCTTTGAGTTTGATCCATTGTCTCTCAACTCTCTCTCTCATTTATTTGTGCAAAGCATCATTCTTCATTCATATCATTCATATTGCTTGTGTTGCCTTGCATTATTTCATATTGCTTTTCATCCTATATGCTTGGCTTGTTTGTGTGTGCCTCACTTGTACTCAACCACAAGAGCTTCACATAGCACCTCAACCCATTAAAGGGGAATCAAGAGGAGTTAGTCCAGAGCCCTTCATGGGGAATTCGGCTACACTTGTGTGTTGTATTAAGTGTGTTGCTATATTTGTTTTAAGCTTCCGCATTTAGCGCATTTAGTTTCTAGATTAGCACATTCACCTATTCACCCCCCTCTAGGTGATTTACATTGGCATCAGAGCACTTTCAATTGGTATCAGAGCCTACGCTCCTGATACTTAGGCTTAACATCTTAGGAGTGAGATCCATTTGTTTGCTAATCTTGTTTGCATTTGCTTGTTTGCACACTCATATAGTTTGGACCCATGGCCTTCATGACTCCACCTATGTTTGACCCTTCCAACATCATTGTTTGGAAGACTAGGATGTCCATCTATTTACAAGCCCTAGGATATAAGTTCACCTTGCCATTACCAAGGAATCCTTCCTTAGTGATAGCAAGCATATAGAGGCTAATGCACTTGCCCTTGAGGCCATTAGAAGCACATTAAATAAAGAATATCTTATGCTTGCTTCTAACTTTGATTCCGCATTTGCAGTGTGGAATATGTTGACAACCACCACCACCACCACCTCCGAGCTTCAATTACTAATTCAAGAAGAGGAATCTAGTGGAGAATCCGAATCACAATGCTTGATGGTCCAAGGGAATGACTCCCTTGAGGTACTTTCGGAACCCCACTTAGATTGTGATGATGCTAGTTCTTCATGTGATGAGAATATTGATCCCCATGTTTTGAATGAAGAACTATCCATTGTGTGTGAAAAACTAATTGAAAAATATAATGTTTTGAAAAAGAAAAGTCTAGGCATTAATAATAAAAATAAAAATTTGATTGCTAGACTTGATATTATTTTGCAAGAGAAAGAGGAGATTGCTAATGAGAGGGATTCATTAAAATCTCAACTTGAACTTGCATTAAAAGAAAATAAATTTTTAAAATCTAAAAATGATTGCAATGATGTTTTGAAGAAAAATAATGTTTTAACTTCAAAAATTGATTTTGTTGTAAAAGAGAATGAGTCTTTGAAAAATGAAATTGTTTTCATTACAAAAGAATTAGATTTTTGTGTTAAGAAAAATGAAGTTTTGAAAAATAATATAGATTCTCATGTTTGCCATGCTAGTGTAGTTTCACCTAGCATACCTATTGCTTGTACCTTCTTCTAGGATTAATGATGATATTTGTTTGCTTAAGAAGAGTGTAGATTGTTTGGGCTCCACTTTGAGCCAATGTGTTGTTGGGCATACATGTTTGGAAACTTTGTTTCGAAAGAAACAAGTGCCATCTTTTCATGCATACCCTCCACGGCATACACATGCTCCTCACGGACACACCCATCACTTGTATGCTCATGTGTACACTTGTACACATTGTGGACGTAAGGGCCACCTTGCTAAATTTTGTTTTGATCGTATTCATGATTGTAATTTAGCAAATAAATTTGTTTAGGTTAGGAATGGTACTAACCCCCATGGACCCAAGAAGATATGGGTACCAAAGACCACCCCTCCTTTATTTGATGTAGGTGTGGGATCTCACATGACGTAAGAGTTGCCGTACCTTGGAGTGGATGCGTTCCGAGCTTCATGAAAATCAATTGGATGCATCACTTTCAAGGGATGTTTGGTGGAGAGGACCACCATGTTTTGGAGACAAGGAGAGTTACCTTCTAGGTTTTGGTAACGATTCCTAACTCCTATTTATTATTTTCATGCTTTTAATATTCATTGTTTATAGCATGTTTTATTGTTTAGTGATTATCATGTAAATACCATGTTTATTAGACCATTGACATACATGTATAGTATTTGAGACACCCATGTTTAATATGGACTATTATTTTGTGTTCCCACCGTTTGTTTAGCTATCATGTTTATCATAAGTTTAATAACATGTGAATTTGCTTAATAATCATGTTATTGTTTATCATGATGAATTTTGTTTAATGCTTCATGCCTTGATTACTAGTTTAGATGTTAGTTTTCATTAAAACTAGATATATATTTGTGCATATAGTGGGCCACAAATAAATCTATATATGTTTGAGCTTGAATGCTTATTTGAACCCATTAGATGTGCTAGTATAGTCTAGTTTTGATGATCCATGCATTTTAAACTTGTATTCCTATTTTTTGGTTTTGTTTTTTGTTTATGTTTAACTTCATGTATATGTCTATTTTATCCAAACTATTGTTTATACATATACATCCTTTTGAGCCACGTGCCTTAATGCATATATCTTTGTGGACTCGTTGTGTTTGAATATGTATGTATACTTTAGTTTGTATAGGACATACATATACCTTGAAGATTAAATAAGTTTTGATGATTTTTATGTTTTCGTGTTTTAAGGAATATTAAGCTTAATTGCCAATTTTCATGACTATATGTTTCACATAACACTTGCACACTCGCCTCTTTTATAATGTTTCTCATGATTGTGTTTTTCATGAGTATGTTTGAGCTTAATGGATTTTGAGTGTTTTAGTGCCATGTGGATTTCATGTTTCATGAATAATATTTTTGTTTTATTCCTTGCTTGAAGGTTTTCGTACTAGTTTTCAAAATTTTCATATAACTAGCTACGGTATTCTTCATTTGGTAGAGCTTTTCAAACATACTTTAATTTTCAAACCTATTTTTGAAAACCCCTACCTTCAATGGGAGGTTGGATGGGAGATCATGTTCATGTATGCTTTAAAATGAAAATCATTTAAAACTTGAACCATGATTGGGAGGCTAGTTATATGATGTATACACTTGATCATTATTGTTGGTTCAATTGGTATCATTGAATTCTTTCAATTGGTATCAATTTTAACCTTTCTTGTATACTCATATATTTTGTATGTATGTATGACTTTAATTCTAAGAATATCAATTTCAATTGGTATCTATTTTTCATACATATATTGTTTGTGTTTATGCTAAGCTTAAGCTTCAATTTTGTTTTAATTGATTATTTTTAAATTGGTATCAAGCCTACGCATTGTTTTTAGTTTGTATTTCATAAAGGGGAGAAAATTCGATTTTCATATTTCAATTGGTATTTGTATTTCCACTTCATTACTTTATGATTGAAAATTTAAATTTGGTATCATATGTTCAAAATGAAAAATATTTACAATTGGTATCAAAATTTTTGTTTAGACATTCAAAATCTATTATGTTTAATTTCAATTGGTATCAAGATTTTCATATGTTTTGCTTAAAATTGGTATCAATATTTTTTGTTTACTTTCAATTGGTATCAAGATGCTCTACTTTGACATATTTTTAATTGATATCTTAATTGAATGTAACCCCTTATTGACTTTGTTTTTGTTTTAGACAAAAAGGTGGAGAATATTGTTTTTCTTGTTTTCAACCTTTTGTTGATCCATTGTTTACGAACAAAAAGGGGGAGAAAAATTTATTGATTTAGTTTTGTTTTTACCCCTTATTGAAGATTGATTCTTTGTATTAAAAAGGGTGAGAAAATTTTGTTTTGTTTTGATTGTTTACCCCTTGTTAATGATTGACAAAAAGGGGGAGAAAAATTTTGAGTTTATAAGATTTATATATGTATAGTTATGTTTTTGCATATATTAAGTTTAATTTAGTTTAATTTTAATTGGTATCTAGAGCATGTTTTGTTTTTGAACATTTCATTGGTATTTAGAACCTTTTATTGCTTATGCATTTCTATGCATTCATGTTTAAGAGCCTTCATTATATATTATTTATTGTTTATTTGTTTAATGCATGAGTTAAGGGGGAGCTTCTTTGAAGCTTAACTTTAATCCATGCATATATAACTCCATGAGTTTTGTCATCATCAAAAAGGGGGAGATTGTTGGCCCAAAGGCCTTCCACCCTAGTTTTGATGATGATTAACTCATGTAGTTATGTTTACTAATAATCTTGTGATTTTAGTTCCAGATTATTGATCAAGATATTAGTTGGTGATTGCTTCCAAAAGAGGTGTTTTAGAAGCTTTCACATGGTGATTCCAGGGCCCAAACATCAAGATCACATATAGCTTCGCTCGTGGATCACGGAGTTTGGACCGAGTGACTTGAAGATGAAGATCATCAAGAAGACTTAGGTATCCTAGTTTAGTTTAGTGTGTTTTAGATCCATTTGTAAAGCCTAGTATAGTTGATATGCTCAAGTGCACAACACACACAAGTTTCATGTTTGGATATTGGTTTTTTGGTTTTTAGTTTAACCGATATTTGTTTTCATGAATAGATTGATCAAAACAAGTTTAAATGGTTTATATGTATAGTAGATGTATTCTAGTTATACATACATGCTTACATGACTTATACAAACTTATTTTGACTTTCCTATTCTTGTATTGAAAAATCAAAGTTTGATAAAAATACATGTTTTGGTTTTTAGTAAAAATGATAAGACACAAAAATAGTTCATATTGATTGATATTTGAGCCAAACTTTTTATCACATGTTTATATATCAATGCAAAATGATAAAACTATTTTTGGGTATTTTTACAAAGACTTAAAAGATTTTTAAAAATATTTTAACATGTGTTTTCTGTCCCAGAACAGTGTCTGTCAGGTCAGGTCGGCCGACCGCATGGGTCGACGAACCATAGGCCGGTCGACCCGTACGGTTGACCGACGTGCACAGACCATGCACGTTTGGCAGCCACAGGGACGGTCGGCCGGGCGGCCGACCGCACCAGAGAGCTCTGCTCTCTGTTTATTTGGGTCGACCGGGCGGTCGACCGGGTTGCCCCAACGGTCACATTTCTGACCGTTGGCGGTCGGCCGGGCCGGCCGACCGGTAGCCTGTCAGGCTGCCAGATCAGCCTAATGGCTAGTTTTCTGATGGGGCTATAAATACCCCATCTCTTCATGGTTTTATCTAAAGATTTTTGAGCTAAAAATTTCCTGACTTCTTCAGTGTTTTAAATAAGTTTTCAAAAGAGTTTAAGTGCCAAAAAGATTCATCTTTGTTTTTAAAAGTGTTTTGTTATTTTCAAAGAAACTAGGTTTTGGGAATTGTTTTTGAGCAAAAATCTCTATATCATTTTTGGTGTTTTCCCAAGAGTTTTCTTTGATCAAAACACTTAGTTTTCCACTTTTGAGCTATCTTCTATCCTAATCTATTTAGGATCTTTGTTTGTGAAAAAGGAAAGAGGTTTGTGGTTGAGATATACCACTTGTTGTAAACCCCTTGATTTCTTGTATCCCTCTTGGTGAGGTTGATTTGGGTTGGAGTTTGCTCCCTCTTTGGTAGAGGTTGAG
Source organism: Agave tequilana (assembly GCA_038442645.1). NCBI lineage: Eukaryota > Viridiplantae > Streptophyta > Magnoliopsida > Asparagales > Asparagaceae > Agave > Agave tequilana. The sequence goes on from JAVJIF010004227.1 coordinate 63,926, forward strand.
ATTGTGGTTTGCTCCCTCTTTTGAGAGGTAGAGTTTGGTTTGTATACCCTCTTCGGTAGAGGTATTTGTTGGTTGTTATATTGGCTACGGGCCTACTCCTCGTTGTGAGGCGGTGTTTGAGAGAGGAGTTTGGTACTCCTAGTGTTGTAACAAATCCTCTTCGGTAGAGGTTCCCTCGGTGGGAGATAGTGGATTGGAAATCCTTCACGGTGGTGAAGACGGGGATGTAGAGCTAGGGGCTCGAACCTCGAAACATATCTTGGCCTTTGCGTTTGATCCATTGTCTCTCAACTCTCTCTCTCAATTATTTGTGCAAAGCATCATTCTCATTCATATCATTCATATTGCTTGTGTTGCTTTGCATTATTTCATATTGCTTTTCATCTTTATATGCTTGGCTTGTTTGTGTGTGCCTCACTTGTACTTAACCACAAGAGCTTCACATAGCACCTCAACCCATTAAAGGGGAATCAAGAGGAGTTAGTTCAGAGCCCTTCACGGGGAATTCGGCTACACTTGTGTGTTGTATTAAGTGTGTTGCTATATTTCTTTTAAGCTTCCGCATTTAGCGCATTTAGTTTCTAGATTAGCACATTCACCTATTCACCCCCCTCTAGGTGATTTACATTGGCATCAGAGCACTTTCAGAATATTCATAAAAGGGTTTGATAAGGTCAAGTACTTCATCTTGGGGAGCACCGATGTTATTAGCGAATAAGAAGGATGGTGGTAAGAGATTGTGTATTGACTATAGAGAATTGAAACAAGTCACCATTAAAAACAAGTATCCCTTACCTATAATCGACATCTTCTTGATCAACTTAATGGAGCCCATGTATTTTCGAAGTTAGACCTGCAGTAAGGGTACCATCAGTTGAAGGTAAAGAAAGAAAATGTCCAGAAGACAGCATTTGAACTCGTTATGGTCATTATGAGTTCCTGGTCATGCCTTTTGAAGTGACCAACGCTCCAGCGGTGTTTATGGATTTGATGAACCACATCTTTTCACCTTATTTAGGCAAATGTGTGATGGTTTTCATCGACGACATTTTGGTTTACTCCAAGAAAGATAGTGAACATACAGAACATCTGAGAATCGTACTACAGACCCTTCGACAGGAGAAGCCCCATGCCAAATTGAGTAAGTGTGAGTTCTGGTTGGAGAGTATAGCATTCTTGGGCCACGTCATTTCTTAGGAAGGAATCTGAGTAAACCCCAGTAAGATTCAAGCAATAAAAGACTGGCCAGTTTCAAAGCAACAGAAATCAAGAGCTTCATTCGATTAGCCATATATTACTGAAGATTTATGCAAGATTTTTCTAAGATTGCGGTACCACTAACTAAGCTTACCAGAAAAGGGGAAAAGTATGTGTGGATTGAAGAGTGTGCATCTGCATTTGAGAAGTTGAAAAATAAGTTAATCACAACCCCGATTTTGAATACGCCATTGGGAACAAGAGGAATGGTCATATATAGTGATGCATCTGGTAAGGATCTAAGATGTGTATTGATACAACACGAACACATAATAGCCTATGCATCTAGGCAGTTAAGCCACATGAGAAGAATTATCTAACACATTATTTAGAGCTGGCAACAGTAATATTTGTGTTAAAGATATGGAGGCATTACTTACTGGAGAACAAAGTGCTGATATACACTGACCACAAGAATTTGAAATATATCTTCACTCAGAATAAATTGAACATGATGCAGCGATGAAGGCTCGAGTTAATGGCAGACTATGATATAGATTTGCAGTACTATCCTGAAGGTTAATATAGTGCCCGATGCCCTAAGTAGGAAACCTGAAGGTTAAATGATAGTGCAACTCATTCAGCAGATTGAGCTACTCAAAAAAAAAAAAAATGGTACAATCAGACTTGATGGTAGTATGAAGGGCCAATGCATTAGGACGATTGGTGGCATTTTAGATTCAGCCAACATTGATGAAATAAATTCAGAGCAGCACAAAATGATGATCCTCGACTAAAGAAATTTTGAGACCAAGTAGAAGCTGGACTGAGGTCAGATGTCCACATACATAGAGATGGTGCGCTTTACTTCGGCAATAGAATTTGCGTACCCCAGGGAAAGATCACCAAGAAGGTTCTAGCCGAAACCTACAACTCAGCTTATTCTATAAACCCAGGAGGAACTAAGATATATCGGGATTTAAAGCAACACTTCTGGTGGAATGCAATAAAGAGAGAGATTACCCAATATGTGGTGAAGTCTCTGGTATGCCAGCAAATGAAGGCGGAACATTAGAGATCAGCCAGACTCCTTTAACCCTTATCGATATCAGAATGAAACTAGAAGCATATCACCATGAACTTTGTCACCACACTACCCCGCAGTCCAACAGGAAACCATGCAGTATAGGTAATCACTGATCGTCGGACAAAGTCGACACACTTCTTAATTTAGAAAGAGATAAACTATAGAAGTTCTGGCAGATAAGTACTTGCGAGAGTTAGTTCAACTGCACGGACTTCCAGTTAGCATCGTACTGGACAGAGACACAAGATTCAGATCATATTTTTGGGAGAGCCTTTAGAGAAACTTGAGGACCGATGATCGTAGGGAAGCGTGCATGAAAACATGTTTTTTGTAAATCAGTATCTTAAATGTGTGTGCTTTGGCTTCCTCGATACTTCCGTTATAGTATATAGCCTAAACGGGTCGAATCCACAGAGATGGGAGATGATAGAAGTATTTGAAATCACCTAGAGGGGGGTGAATAGGTGATGGCTATATGATAATGGCAATTATGCGGAATTTAAAAATTAACTCTAAACAATTATCACAATACAATATTTCTTGCAAGTAAAGGACAATGTAAAATTGCAAGTAATAAAAGAGATAGAGTTAGAGAAATTTGAGCAAACGCAAACACGCCGATATGTTTCCGAGGTTCGAGCCACGCTCTACGTCCCCGCCTTCACACTTGAAGGATTTCCACTATTGAGGATCCCACCGGATCAACAATACAAGGACAACACTTGTCCGTCTCCCGTGATGACACTTCACCACCTTGAGCACACTAGCTCGCCTTGAGGCCGATGCCTCTACAACTTCACTCAATTACAATGGAAGTGATCACACTTGATCACTTTTACAAATAGCTCACTAAGCACAATCCTAGAACCAAATAGTAGACTTAGAGTATGGGATTGTGTAGTGCAAAACTAGAGAGAAGTAGAGGAATAGGCTCCAAGAAAGGTGATGGAAATTTAGGCTTTGGAGAGAAAAATCTTTTCTTTGAAAACTTTGGAAATCTTTGAAACTCTTGTCAAAGTTCACTTGATAGCTCTAAAATCATTAGTCATATCATATGAAGTGACCACCTATTTATAGGGGTCCAAAAACTGCTCAAGAGATTCGTTGGAGACAAATCCCAAAAGTCAAAGAGTCAGAAAATATAGCTGTTGGGTCTGTCAGAATTTTTGACAGACTACCGGTCGACCGGGTCGGTCGACCGCCAACGGTCAAAAATCCGACCGTTGGGGCTCACCGGTCGACTGGGTCGGTCGACTGGCATTTCCAGAGAGCAGCAGGTTGGGGGCCGGTCGAGTATCGGTCGACTCCCGGTCGACTGATACGCACATGCACAAATGTGCATGTCGGTTGAGTGCCGGTCGACTGCCGGTCGACCGGGCACTGTGAATTTCTGAAAAATCAGAATTCACAGACCTGGGCAATTTTGGGTTTTGGTTTTGGGTCTTGGATAAAATGTTTTGGTCTTGAAAAATCATAGAGTATGAGCATGTGTCATACTACTATCAAGGTAAAATACTTGGTAAAAATTCTTTTGATAAAAACTTGATTTTCAATGAAAATGTTTTTCCCAAAAACTAGTCTCTCTAAAAAACGTATTTCCAAAATAGATATGTTCAACTAAAAACTGAGTTTGAAAATAGAAATAGAAATTATTTGAAGCCATAAACCACTCTAGAAAATGTGTGTGTGTGATATCCCATATCTCTACTTCTACTATTTAGTTTTGACAAAATATTCTAGAATGAAAATAAACAAAGTACAAAACTTGGATTCTTAAGCAAGTCTTGATCTTCTTCTTGAACTTTTCTTCAACGCAAATTCCGAAGCTTCCTATGTGCTTTAGCTTGGGAATGCAAATGTTGGGCAAACTCCAAATTTGTGAGTCTTTTAGCGGAGTTGTCAAAATCTGTTTCTTGAACCTGAAATACTTTAAAATCAAGAATATTAAATACATAACTAAATATGTTTTGCTATCATCAAAATAACCGGGATAATGGCCTTTGGGCCAACAATCTCCCCCTTTTTGATGATGGCAAAACATATGTAGTTATCACAAGATATTTTGGGTGGAGTCTTCAAATGAAGCTCCCCCTCAACATATGCATATATAAAAGTCATACTCAGGCATAGTGATAAAAAATAAGCATCACACATCCATGCCCATAGAAAATATCAACCACACATGTCATATCATAGATAAAAGGAAATGAGTCTCAACATGACACAAATACATACCACACAAGTCCACAACACAAAAATAAAGGTGTCCAAAATAAAGGTGTCCAACACAACAAAATAAGTCACATAACAAAATATCTCTCTCCAAATGTCTCTCCCCCTTTTTGACATCATCAATAAAGGGGCATCAACAGCAGCATCACTCAGTCGCCTCGTCATCCTCCTCCTCGTCATCATCTGAGCCCTCGGCCATCGTCTGGTCATCACCATCATCTGAGGAAGAAGAGGAAACTACCTCCTCTGTATCCACGGCATCAACTCTGGGGCGCGGAGGTGGAACAGAGACGCGAGCTCTGGGAGGGAAAGGAGGACCAGCAGCAGGGAGACGACGAGCACCCGGAGTCCCATCAGGAACGACTATGTCCAATTTAGAGAACAGAGATTGGAACTGAACATCCACAAATCTCATGGACTCAGCCATATATGACAAGTCGTTTCGGACCTCCGCCCGAAAAGCAGCATCCATAGCAGCACGAGCCTCCAAATCTGCCCGAAGAGAAGCATCACGAGCAGCCATATCTGCACGAAGTGCAGAGACTTGCTCACCGACCCAGGCCTGATGTGCCTCGATCTGCGAGCGGACCTCAGAAGCAGAAGCACCCTGAAACTCAGGAGCAGGAAAAACAGGAGGTGGAGCTGGAGCTGGATCAGCTGCAGGAACAGGTGGTGGTTGCACAGCTGCGTGTCGACGCAACTGAGCTTCCATCATCTTTAAGGCAGCAGCATTGAAATCTGAAGAGGGTTTTGAAGGGGCTTGACCAGAGAAATCAAAATCTAGAGCCCTAAGCAAATGGGTAATGAGCATGCCGTAAGGCAGACTCCTACCAGCAGTACGAATCTGATCACCACTCATGTGAGAAGCGATCACTCGAGGGAAATTTATCTTAATGCCTTTAAGGAGGCAATAGATAATCAAGGGAACAGGACCTCGAGCATGGCTAAATTCACCGGATTTTGGCACGATGTTATGAAAGACAATCTTAGCAAGGACCTGAGATTGGAGGGTATACTGACTCACAATCTCATTCCTTACTAGATCGGGATTGTCATCCTGGTGAAGAAGAGTGGATGCGGTGAGTGAAGACTCACCCTCCGGATATTCAGGAAAATCATGTAGGTCATAAGAGTAAACATCTATTCCATCAGTGGAAAGATGAAGAATTCTAGCAAATTGACCTAGGGAAATGTTTATGTCCCTACCCATCACACGGGAAATAATCCGGTTCCCACTAAATTCAAAATTGGCATAGAAATAGGGAACCAAAGAAGTGTAAACTTTCTCCCTAATGGAGAGAAAATCTACAAGATTGTTGGCACGAAGTATGTGGGGGATATCTAAATGTTCAAAATCATGCATAGCCACATATCTACCCGAAATAGTATTCCTAGGGGCTAAATGTGTGTAACGATCAGAGGCAAGATCGTTACGGAACACAGGTTCAGTCCTAGGGGCTTGAGATGAGGATTGGGCAATGCCCTTTCCCTTCTCAGAACGATGTCTTTTTGGAGCCATGATAAAAATCCAATTTTTAGGTTTTTGCAGTTAATGGCACGATCTAGATGATCAATCAACCTACTATGAAGACAAAGGAAGTGATAGATCTAAGCTAGAAAGGAAGAACAAGTGAAAAATTCGAAATTTTTACCTTTGAGAAAAACTGAAACCCTAGCTTGAAATCCAGAAATTCTGAGAATCCGACGGACGGATCGGCTTGAAATTGAAGATCCGAGTTAGAAAGGAGAAGATTAAAATGGGTTTTGAAGGATTTGGGATCAGGTGAATGGATTGAAGTTGGGAATTTTGGGGAAAAATGGGTCCTGCGGTCGCTGTGAGAGAGCTGAGAGAGAGAGTGCGAAACAGTGGGAAAAAGGTCAAATATATGCCAGAATACGACTATCGGTCGACTGGGATTGAGGGACCGGTCGACCGAAAAGAAACAGAGAGTCCTGCATCTAAATCGGTCGACTGGTCCTATACCAGCAGTCGACCGGTAGCACAAAAAAAAATCAAAAATATTTTCTCAGACAGAGCCGGTCGACTGGGGTTAGGGGCCAGTCGACCGGTAAGTCTGAAAAATCTGCTACCATATTCTGACCAAAAAAAATTTTTATAAATTATAAAAATATGTTATATAATAACATACAGGGATATAATAATTATTTTAAATCTTTATATAGTGATCATATCGACAAAACTTCACACAAAATTATTTAATTTTAATTTACATATTTAAGCAAAGTTATAAAGATGTTGAAGCCGAATACCCAGTGACGGGTTCTGAACTTCATCCTCTTGATTCCTCTTGAATGAGTTGAGGTGCGCAATTGCCATCTTTAAGGTATTTGCTCAACTATGAAAATTTTCAAATGTTTAATTTTTATTTATGAAAATAAAGTGTATATGCATACAAGTGTATAATCACAAAATCTAAACTAAACATATAGATACACAAAGATTGGACATGTGGACAAGTATGACAAAAGGCATAACAATACAAAATATGAAAATTAATACAAGGCATGTACACAATATGATAGAAGGGTAGTTCTATATAAGCATGTATCAATTATGAACAAAAGCAAACTAACAATTCCATACATATGTATACATGTCAAAAAGAGATCAAAATTGAACATGGTATATACAATCATGTTAGAGTTGCAAGTTTATACTAATCATGTATCAATGAAGCATAAAACTAAACTAGCAATCCTAAAACAATTGTATATACAAAATTAAAAAATAAACTCTTAAATGGAGATGTTACCAATTTACGGTTAGTCTCCAAAAATAGGTGCCTCCACGATAGCGATGCAAGCTAGATTTGAACTTTGAGCTTAGTTGCATCTACCACCCGGGCACCGTCTCCCCCTAAGTCTTGGAGGAAGTAGATCCACCTGTGCACCTACATTTGGAGGATCTTTTGGTACCCAAATCTTTGAGGGTCCTTTGGGGTTAGTACCGGGGCGAACCCAAACATATTTATTCTTAACATTGTTCTTAGCATAACAAAATTTTTCTAGATGGCCTTTGCGGCCACAATGAGTGCAAACATAAATCCTACCACTACCATACATGTATGCATGCTTGTGAGTGTGAGTATGTTTCCGTGCATGTGTATGTGCATGTTGTGCATGTTTCCCTTGGGGTGTTCCCTTAGGAAATTTAGAAGCTATCTTTTTCAAATCAAATGCACAATTTTTAAGTGTGGAGTCCAAAGCATCAACACGCTTTTGGATCTCAACAAAATCATTTTTATCTATTGAAACCATGGGGGTTTTACCCTTATTTGCAAGTTTATGCTTATCAAAATCATTTTTCAATTTTTCAAATGCACTAGATAAAACATCTTTTTCTTTAACAACTATTTCTACTTTGTGTTTTAAAGCCTCATTTTCTCTTTTAATTTCTTATTTTGAGATTGTGAAATCTCATACCTATTTTGCAATTCTTCAAAGAAATGTGCAAGTTCATCCATAGTCAAATCATCATCTTCTAAGGTGTTTTCTAGAGTTACCTTTGGTACATCCTCCCCATGTGCCATGAAACACATGTGCGCGGCGTCGACTTCCTCTTCGGATTCCGACTCCGTGTCATCCCAAGTAGCCACCATGGCCTTCTTCTTTCTTTGCCCGTTCTTGGATGTGGTTGCTTGTAGAGCGGGGCACTCGGCAATGAGGTGACCAATCTTCTTGCAATGGAAGCAAGGACCGGGCTCCTCTCTTTTTCTTTCAAATCTCCCTTGAGGTTTCCCTCGCCGGAAATTGCTTTGTCTTCCCTTTTTGTAGAACATCTTGCCCACCTTCCGGATGAGCATGGCGAAGTCTTCATCGCACTCGTCCGATGAATCATCCTCGTCTTGAATGGTTGGAGCGGCTTTGAAGGCTATTGATTTCTTCTTGGGTGCCTCCCTTTCTTCTCGTACCTTCATCTCCATCTCATGTGTTTTGAGATTGCCGATGAAGCCGGAGAAGTCCATCTCCTCTTTGTCATTTAGCTCTTTGAGGGTTGTCGCCTTGACTTCCCAAGCTTTAGGAAGAGCTCTAATCACCTTCCTTATCTTTTGATCGTTGTCAATCTTGTCACCTAAGGAAGAAAGAGCATTAGTTATTTTTGTAAAGCGAGTGAGCATGTCATCAATGCTCTCATTATCAATCATGTAAAAATTCTCATATTGAGAACGTAGCAAGTCAACTTTTGCTCTCTTGACTTGTGACGTTCCCTCATGAGTCACAATAAGCATGTTCCAAACTTCATATGCCGATTTACAATTAATGATGCGTGCAAGGTCATCTTCATTAAGTGCTTGTGTTAATGCATATTGTGCCCTAGCATTAGCTTCATAGTCCTTGGTGGTATCCTCGGACCATGTGCTCTCATCACTAGTGGGTTCAATGAAATCTTTGGTGACGGCCCTAGCTACCTTGACTCCTAGGGATTTTAGAAAAAGGTTCATCTTGACCTTCCAAATAGGGAAGTTCAAGCCATCAAATTTGGGTGGGGACTTAATGCTTGAAAAATCTAGAGATGCCATGTATGATGAATAAAATGCACAATATATAATAAATGCAACAAATGTATATAGCCAACTAAAGGATCTCCCTAAGGTTGTTAGACCTAAGTTGTAGGGTTAGGCTCTGATACCAATTGAAATCACCTAGAGGGGGGGTGAATAGGTGATGGCTATATGATAATGGCAATTATGCGGAATTTAAAAATTTAACTCTAAACAATTATCACAATACAATATTTCTTGCAAGTAAAGGACAATGTAAAATTGCAAGTAATAAAAGAGATAGAGTTAGAGAAATTTGAGCAAACGCAAACACGCCGATATGTTTCCGAGGTTCGAGCCACGCTCTACGTCCCCGCCTTCACACTTGAAGGATTTCCACTATTGAGGATCCCACCGGATCAACAATACAAGGACAACACTTGTCCGTCTCCCGTGATGACACTTCACCACCTTGAGCACACTAGCTCGCCTTGAGGCCGATGCCTCTACAACTTCACTCAATTACAATGGAAGTGATCACACTTGATCACTTTTACAAATAGCTCACTAAGCACAATCCTAGAACCAAATAGTAGACTTAGAGTATGGGATTGTGTAGTGCAAAACTAGAGAGAAGTAGAGGAATAGGCTCCAAGAAAGGTGATGGAAATTTAGGCTTTGGAGAGAAAAATCTTTTCTTTTGAAAACTTTGGAAATCTTTGAAACTCTTGTCAAAGTTCACTTGATAGCTCTAAAATCATTAGTCATATCATATGAAGTGACCACCTATTTATAGGGGTCAAAAACTGCTCAAGAGATTCGTTGGAGACAAATCCCAAAAGTCAAAGAGTCAGAAAATATAGCTGTTGGGTCTGTCAGAATTTTGACAGACTACCGGTCGACCGGGTCGGTCGACCGCCAACGGTCAAAAATCCGACCGTTGGGGCTCACCGGTCGACTGGGTCGGTCGACTGGCATTTCCAGAGAGCAGCAGGTTGGGGGCCGGTCGAGTATCGGTCGACTCCCGGTCGACTGATACGCACATGCACAAATGTGCATGTCGGTTGAGTGCCGGTCGACTGCCGGTCGACCGGGCACTGTGAATTTCTGAAAAATCAGAATTCACAGACCTGGGCAATTTTGGGTTTTGGTTTTGGGTCTTGGATAAAATGTTTTGGTCTTGAAAAATCATAGAGTATGAGCATGTGTCATACTACTATCAAGGTAAAATACTTGGTAAAAATTCTTTTGATAAAAACTTGATTTTCAATGAAAATGTTTTTCCCAAAACTAGTCTCTCTAAAAAACGTATTTCCAAAATAGATATGTTCAACTAAAAACTGAGTTGGAAATAGAAATAGAAATTATTTGAAGCCATAAACCACTCTAGAAAATGTGTGTGTGTGATATCCCATATCTCTACTTCTACTATTTAGTTTGACAAAATATTCTAGAATGAAAATAAACAAAGTACAAAACTTGGATTCTTAAGCAAGTCTTGATCTTCTTCTTGAACTTTTCTTCAACGCAAATTCCGAAGCTTCCTATGTGCTTTAGCTTGGGAATGCAAATGTTGGGCAAACTCCAAATTTGTGAGTCTTTTAGCGGAGTTGTCAAAATCTATTTCTTGAACCTGAAATACTTTAAAATCAAGAATATTAAATACATAACTAAATATGTTTTGCTATCATCAAAATAACCGGGATAATGGCCTTTGGGCCAACAGTATTAACAGTGGGTTCACATGATTGTCAACAAGTTCTTCTTTGCTTAAGTAAAAAGAAAAGAAAACAAGAAGAGATAAGAGAAGGAAACGATAAAAAATGGCGAAGTGAAAGAAATGGTATCGGTGAAGGAAAGACAAGAAAATAAAAATGAAGTAATACGAAGTGGAAAGTGAAGGTGAAGTGACTTGGAAAATGGAAAGAGATGAAACTTGTGGTGAACGAAAAGGGCGATGAAAACGTCGATAATAAAATGATAAACAGGTTTTGAAACTGGTTTGAAAGACAAAGTAAAATGGGAAGAAAACTCATGGCTGCTAACTATTAATTACTCTACCATTTATGCTAAACTCTTAGTGATAGTTGTCTCACATGGATCCTTGGTCATCACTAATCCTTGGCTTCAAGAGACGTTATAAAACATGATCCATAAGATTATTTTTCACATTCAAACCACATTAACAAAGTGCAAGGTACTATTAATCCATCAAAATCGGTTAGAGGCAAGCATGAAATAAAGTAAACATCGCAAATTAGCTTGTTAGTGAGTTAGAAGTTAGAACCCATCATCATGAGCCATCAATGGATCTTGCAAGAGTAAAATCTTGTAGAGGCTATTAGATTCATGTGGATTATTAAGTAAGTGGTTAGCTGTTAGTGGTTAGTAGTTAGATTGCCATGAGAGAAAACTAGCTGCGCATCATGTAGAAGTAGCGAAGAAATCATAAAGGAAAGGAGTAAGCTTTCTTAGATGTGTTACTCATCTATTATATCAACACTTTCTTTCTCTCCTGAATCACTCTCAACCCTACTACATGATCTAAAAAGAAAAAGAAAATATAAAAGAAGAAAATCTATACTAAGCTACACTATTGAGAGAAACACTAGCCTACTGCTCTCTCTTCCTAGTTTCTCGTCATACAATATTTATAGGCAATTGGGCAACTGAGAAATCTCTGAAAGAAGCCACCTGTCAAAGATCAGGAGCTCTGGCCCTGATCTTGCAACGGGAATGTGGCGAATGCCGCATTTTCGTGGCTTGATCAGGGCCAGAGACCCTAATCTTTTGCCAGGTGGTTCATCTTAATTCTAGGAGCTTCTTTATGTATCTTGTTTTGTGTCATTTGAACTCGTATTTCTCCAGGTACAGCTTCAATATGGAAATCCGATGTATTCTTCTAGAAGCTCTTGAGTTAGCATCCAAGAAATCCAAATTAATTATCCAAAATGGGTTTAATTAAGCTCTTATTACCACTTTGCCTCTAGATTTTTGTTTATCTACATAGAAGATCAAAATACGAGTAAGAAACAATATTTTATTCATAATCGAGCAGAAAAATACGATATGAAAATGTAGAATTGCAGATTAATCATACCCCCTGTGATGCGCCAATCCGACGGGTACGACGACGTCACTGCGACGTATATACGCAGGTCAGAAATACCCTCACGTATATACGCTAAGCATCAGTACAGGCAAGAATCAGAGGCAGAAGCACAGAGGTAATATACATTCCAATGGAAAAGTACAAGTACATGATTATCACAGAGAGTGATACAATATTACAGAAATATTATATCACTATAAAATACAAGTGTACACAATGCGAAGAGATATATAAAAGCTGAGAGGTGCTCACGAGCAGCAAGAGAGACCTTGAGAGCCAGAGAAGAGCTGGAAGGAAGAGTTACGGTGGCGTCCAAGCTTCTGCTACATTCCGATCGTCATGGAAGGATCCACTGCGCACTCTGATAAGCTACAGCAAGGTCACCAAGGTTCGATCTCTAAGATCTGGACATGAAAATACAGGGTTGTCAGACGCAACCTTGCGAGTACATATATAAAGCCAAATGGCGTGCGTAACAGGTATACGTGTACATGATCAAGTGACGTGGTTCAAGTACGCAAGTACAAGTAATAACAAATAACATAAGGTAAATTCAAAGAATGACAGTAAATCATGTATATCGATGAGTGTGAAACTGAAAATATACATAAAAGGCAGTATAAAGAGTATATGTACATGCGGTAAATAAGTTAAATGTGTGATAAAAACAATTATGGATAAAACTAGTTGTACATGCTCAAATTTATGGATTCACGGAACTGATACGTCAAGGGGATAATCCAAATAAGGAAACCCTCATCTATATACCACATTTCTCATATCGCCATCGTCTGAGTTTATACAACTCGAGTTGCCTTAAAAGTAACAGAACTATAGTGTGTCTAGAGTAATCATCATATGTCACAAAGTAAGGTGTTAACTCAGGGCATAATACTATAACTGGAATATAAAGATGTTGCATTTTAATTTATCCAATAATAATAATCAGTACCATTTGATATTTCAATTGCCTCCCTACCAGCGCCTCACATCACCGATAGTCCATACTAGGGTTCGCACTCTGTAGAACTTACCCGGGTCTGATATGTGAGTAGTAGGACCCGAACAAAGGAGAGACCAAATATCTCACGTTCCTAACCTTATTACTGTTTGGCTGTCTTATGTTATTCATCCGATTCATATGCTTTTGTATGTGCTACCAGCACACATACATCCAGTTATGAATAAGACAAGTTATTATTTGAAAACTGATAAATCTGATGGCTCATATTTATAGTGGGTCCCGTCTCTGCCCGAGATTAGCTCAGGAGTAGAGGCTACTGCTTCCGGGGACTTATCATTATGCGCCCCACACGACACTTCAGATTCAGGCTACTACTTCCGAGGACTTATCATTACGCGCCCCACATGATACTTCAGAAATATCACCATTATAAATATGACATCATACCGGTTTCCATCAGTTTCCCCTACCCTAGTGTAAGTTGAGTACTTTATTAAACATATATGAATTGCCCAAAGATAATATCCACAAGTGTATACAGTATAACCATGATTATCCAGCTACAGGAATTAACAGAAGTATAATATCAAGAGTCACCCTTTTTCAGGGGTTCAGGAATATAGGAGTTCAGGAGTACAGGAGTACCAAATATCTACTAACAGTATAATAATCATGTCAAGTCCCCGTAAAAGTAATAGTCATGAATATGCATTATAATACAGGTGCCACAACATCAGGTGTCAGGTATTAGGCAATAAATATAGCATGGCAAGTACCAGTGTCAAATATCAGGGTTAGGTATAGCATAGCAAGTACCGGTATCAGTTATCGAATAATAAGTATAGCATGGCAAGTACCGGTGTCAGGTATCATATGTCAAATATAGCATGACAAGTACCGGTGTCAGGTATCATGTGTCAAATATAGCATGGCAAGTACCGGTGTCGGGTATCATATGTCAAATGTCGCATGGCAAGTACTGGAGTCCGGTATCATGTGTCAAATATAGCATGGCAAGTACCGGTGTCGAGTATCATGTGTCAAATATAGCAGGCCAAGTATCAGGTGTATATATGTCAAGGTCAGGTAACTAATATGTCAGTGAGAGTCACAACATCAAATATCAGGTATCAACCGGTCACATTACATGGTACAGGAGAACGTCATAAACATATCAAACTCTTCACTACCATTTTTATACTAATAAATTTATCTTTTAATTAGCTATGCGAAGCCGGGTAAAGCAGGAGCAAATCTAGGCATACCCGGTATAATACCGGTTCGACAAGGTATAATAAAGGCCGGCAGCTATTTATAAAGCATGATAATCATTTATATAACCCATACTAACTTGCATAAAGAGACATCATATATTAAAAGTCAGATAATAGTTATTAAACATGAAATGATGATAATAAAGTAAGAAATGTCAAAGAAATGCACTCGCCAATCACCGGCATGAAAATACTGAGAAAAGTCCGAGAAATCCGCTAATCCATGCGAGCAAGCCACTAGCCCTATACATATATTAAAATATATAAATATACATATATATAAATATTAGAGAGGGGGAGAGAGAGGAGAGAGAGTTGTAGGAAGGAGAGAGAGAAAGAAAATAGAGTATTTTTAGAAAAAGAATAGGAATTAAAAGGGGAGGAGTATGGTTGTAAATATGGAGAAGTAAATTGGGAATGAGGGGATGGGTATTTTAGAGATGTGGAAAAAGTAGGTTTATTTAGGGATAGGAAAGAGAAAAGAAATAAAAATAAAGAAAGAAAAAAAATGAAAGAAGGAAGAAAAGAAGGAAAAAGAAAAGGAGGGGAGGGTTGGCCGGCGGCCGACCACCGTCACCGCCGCTTGAGGGTGGCCGGCGAGGAGGGGGCAGCGGCCTGGGCCTGGGAGAGAGGGGGTTTTGTTGTTGTTGGGTGTTGTTGGTGGAGGTGTTGGTAGTTGGTGGCGGTGGTGGCGGTTGTGGTGGTGGTTGTTGGAGATGGTGGGGAATTAGAGGAGGTGATGATGGGTGGTTGAAGTGGTGAATTTGATAGAGGTGGTGGTGAATTTTGGAGGAGGAAAGGAGGCGATGGTAGTGGATTTTGATGAAATTAGAAGTGGTGGGGGGTTGTTGGAGGTTGAAGGAGGTGGTGGAGTGGAGAGGAGGTGTGGGGGAGGTGGTGGAGTGGAGAGGAGGTGTGGGGGAGGTGGTTGGCCGGCCTAGGGGGGGGCGGCGGCAGCGGCGGTGATGGATGAGGCGACGGTGGTGAAGATGAAGGAGTGAGTTTGTTTGTTTAGTTGTTGAAGGAGATGAAAATTTGAATTATGAAATGAAAAGGAAAAAGGAAAATGATGGTTTAATAGAGAAGGAAAGGGAAAAAGAAATGATGAATGGGGGGATGGGGGAAGGAGAGGGCTACAGCAGCAGCTCATCATGCTCTGGCTATTGCTGCAGTCGGCTGTTGAGGAGGCGCAGGGTATGGGGGGAAGTCAAAGGGGGGAGAAAGAAAAGAAAGAAAAAGAAAGAAAATTTAAAGAAAAGGAAAAAATAAGAGAAAAGAAAATAAAATAGTATAAAAATTTTTATTATTAAATAATTTATTTATTAAAATTTTGGAAGTACAAAATAGGGGAGTAGAGAAGGAAAAGTAAGAAAAGAAATTGTCGCAAAATAATATTATTATTTTAATAGGGTAAAAATTTGACTGTTTCAGAATCGTTCAAAAAAATTCTTAAAAATAGAAAATATTATTTTAAGATGCTTGATGAAATCAGATTTGAGAAATTCAATGTAATTTTCAAATTAAAAATCTTAAAATCTTCCAGCGATACCGGCCGACACCAGAGTCGGTGAAATTTTGATAAATTTAGAAAAATTCTAAAAATATTTTTAGATAGAAAATGAAATATTAAGAAGTAATGTGAAATCCATTTTTGAAAATTCAATCCCATTTGAAAAATAAAAAAATCTGGGAATCAGTCAGCGTTGCAGACCGACACCGGTTTTGGAGATTTTTTAGAAAAATTCTGAAAAATTTTAAAAAATCATGAAAAATCTAAAATATTAGAAAACAGTGTCTGAAACTGAAATCGATCAAATTGGACTAACAGAAAGGTCAAATCAGGTTACAGGCTGGTACCGGGTTCCCGGTCCGGGTCAAGGCTGACTCTAAGACTGAGAATCCAGATCCGATACCAAAAACATGAGAAATCGCTACCTAAAAATAAATACTGGAAGAAAATTATAATAATACGGTCAAAAAAACCGGGACACGTTCTCTGGGTACGTATCCCAGGAACGGGGTGCTACACCCCTACACTTATTTTTTGCTCGTTCCGAGCAAAACAAGAAAAACTAACTAAGAAAGTTATTACTCTACTTGCGCAGGTGACACGATTGCACTGAGCATGTGCAACAAACCTTTAAACCTCTAAGTTTTCCTTAAATGAGGAGTTATAGTCTTTGAGGGTTTTCGGCGGATTACACCCACAAAATCCATAAAGAAAGAAAATAAATATTAGTATTTTGAAAACACATTTCGAAAGAGAGAAAATTTTTGAAACATTTTTACAAAAATTAAGTGATCTACGATCTTAAGTTAACCTAAACTATTCATCCCTAATTTGAGTCTCCATATAAGAACTTGTTATTAATCAAGGTTAAGAAATCAAGACTAAATTGATTATTTGATCTTTCATAAAACATTGATAGTACGCACTTGTATATTTTGGGATTTAACTTGAACTATGATACCATCATTTTATTCATTTTTTATATATATTTCTTTTAGTTTTATTAGGCTTTCTAGTCTATCCATGTAGCGAGCCTTTAACAGATGACTCCCAGACCTGACGGTTTTACGGTAGCAGATGAGAAAACATCCACCGAGTTTAAGGACTCGAGTAAACAAGGCCATAAAACTAAAGGGTTTATTTGTTTTAACCATCGTTAGGCGTGACTATTCATACTTCTTAAGACACAATTAACTAGCTTAATTAGTGACCATGTATTTTTAATATATATATTTTATAAGGGTATTTAAGTCTTTATTTAATCTCTCATTGTATAAGTGCATATATCTCTAAGGCAAAAAATTTAAGATCGAATTATCTTTCTAATCTTTCTTCCATAATCTAAAAATCAAATGATACCTCTTATTTTGATTCAAATTAAGAAATCATAATCAAAGCTTTCCTATTTCCATGAATCAACCTAATTTTCTTAAAAATGAATCAAATTTTTTTCTCTTTTTTCAAGAAGTTTGTTAAGAAAGAAAAAATCCTATACAAAAAGAAAAATCCTATACAAAACGTAAAATCTAAAAACATCTAAAAAAAGTGAAAAAGAAAGAAATTCTAAAAACTCTTTGTTAGTAGAGCCTCCCCCACACTTATCTCATGCATTTTACTCAATGTATCATGAATGTATGTATGCATGAAAATAAAGATGAAAGGAGAATTCACCTCAAGGTGGTGATTATGGTGAAGGTCTGATTAGTACACGAAATGCGGCCTATAACGGTCCCAAAATTTATAGGCAAGAAGTTAATCCAGAGGCCCTCTTTAATTTCAGATCTCCATTAATCTCAAAAAAATTTTAACAGCACCTCCCCTAAAAATTCATTCCTCTACATGATACATATCCTCAATTTCGGCCTCATGGCCTACTTATTCCATATAAGGATTTCGGCCAACATAGCCTACTTATCATAGCACAATACATCTCATATCAAACTTTATACATACATCACAAGCTAGCATCTGAAAATGCTCTGTTGCCAATTGTAAATCACCTAGAGGCGGGGTGAATAGGTGATTATGCTAATCTAATGAACTTAATGCGGAATTTAAAAACTAATTGCAATTAACAAGAGATGCACACTCAAACAAGCCAAGCAAATAATTATGAATGAACAATATGAATTTATGCAAGACACAATAGTAAAGAGAGAGAGAGAGAGAGAGATAGTAAGAGCCAAGGGAACAAGCGCAAACAACAAGATATGTTTCGAGGTTCGAGTACCCAGCTCTACATCCTCGCCTTCACCCAGAAGGATTTTAAGTCCACTAGCTTGTCCACAAAGGACTCCCACAAAGGGAACCTCCACCGAGGATTTGGGGCAATAACAATTACAAGGAATACCCAACTTCTCTCCTTACAAACACAACCTCCTCCTTGAGGCACAACTCCAAGCCAACAACAATCACCTCACAACTTGAGGATTAGCACAAACCAATACAAGGATCACCTCACCACTTGAGGGATACAACCAAAAGCACAAAGCCAAGAAAAGATTGGGTTTACAACTTGGTGGTCTAAACAACAACCACAAACAATCTCTTTCTCCCACACAAAGATCCTATAGAATAAGAAAGTAGATGTAGCTCAAGTGTGGAGAAAACCAATGGAATGGAAATCAAAATCACAAAGAAAATCCTTGGGAAAAACTGAAACCAAGATATAGAAGTTGAATCAAAACTCTTTTCCCAAAAACCCTTTTCTTTGATATTCCAAACCCTAGCAAAAACACCAAATAGATTGTTCAATTTAAATCCAAAAACTTCTTTTGATTGCTATGAAAACACCAGAGAGTAAGGAAAAATTCGCACAAAAAAAATCTTATAGAAAACTGGCCATTAATGGGTATTTATAGCCCCTAGAAAAATATAGCCGTTGGCAGTAGAAACTGCCAAAAATGCCCTACGGTCGACCGTGCGGTCGACCGGCCAACGGTCACATTTTGACCGTTGCCAGCTACCGGTCGACCGCTCGGTCGACTGAAACAAACAGAGAGTTGCCTGCATGCAGTCGGTCGCCCGTGCGATCGACCGGACCATGTGGCAGCCAGCGTGCACGTATCCGTGCACGTCGGTCGACTGATACGGTCGACCGGCTACTTGGTGCGGTCGACCGTACGGGTCGACCGACCTAGCCTGGCAGAGACTCTTCTGGTCAGCAAAAACATGTAATTTTTAATCCTAAAAATTCCCATTAAATCTCTAAAAATCCACAAAAATAGTTTTATCATTTTTCATTGAAATACAAACTTGTGTTAAAAAGTTTAACACAAATCTTAAACATTTTGAACTATTTTTGTATTATAGAAATTTTTCCAAAAACCAAAAACTGTATTTTCTAAAACTTGGATTTTTGAATAGAAAATACGTTTTGTCCAAAACTCATCCAAATACAAAAACATGATATTAAACAACATTTAGGCATGATGTATATGGATATAATCCTATATACATGAAACATATATGTATCCATGTTTTTGACTTAAATTCTAAAATATGTTTTGTTGAAAATACCAAAACATAAAACACATGAATAAGTAAGTCAAAACTAAGTTTGTCTAAGAAGTTGAAGTATGCATGTATATAGAACAAATAATATATACATTAAAACATGTAAACTTGTTTTGATCTATCTATTCATGAAAACCAAGATCGGTTAAACCAAAAACAGAAAAACCGAAAACCAATATTCAAAACATGAAACGTGTGTGTTTTGTGAACTTGAGCATATCATACTATTCTAATCTTTACAATTTTGGATCTAAACACAAAACTAAACTATGGTACCGAAGTCTTCTTGTAGAGCGCAATCTCCAAGCCGACTCGATCCAAAAACTCCTTGATCCACCGAGCAAGTGCTATATATGATCTTTAACGCTCGGGCTCTTGAATCAACATGTGAAAGCTTCCAAATCATCTTATTGAAGCTAATCACCTACTAATAACTTGATTAATGATCAGAAACTAAAATCACAAGATTATTAGTACACATAACTACATGAGTTAATCATCATCAAAACTAGAGTGGAAGGCCTCTGGGCCAACAATCTCCCCCTTTTTGATGATAACAAAACTCATGGAGTTATATATGCATGGATCAAAGTTAAGCTTCAAAGAAGCTCCCCCTTAACTCATGCATAAAACAAATAAACATAAATATGCAATGAATGACAATGCATAATCATGCATAAACAATAAATGGCTCTAGATACCAATGAAATGTTTAAAATAAAACATGCTCTAGAAACCAATTAAAATTAAACTAAATTAAACTCAAAACATAAACATGCATATATAAACCAAAAACTTTCTCAAATAATTCTCCCCTTTTTGTCAATCATCAACAAAGGGGTAAAATCAAAACAAAACAAAATCTTCTCCCTTTTTGTTCGAAACAATGAATCAACAAAAGGTTGAAAACAAGAAAAACAATATTCTCCCCCTTTTTGTCTAAAACAAAAACAAAGTCAATAAGGGGTTACATTCAATTAAGATATCAATTAAAAATATGTCAAAGTAGAGCATCTTGATACCAATTGAAAGTAAACAAAAAATATTGATACCAATTTTAAGCAAAACATATGAAAATCTTGATACCAATTGAAATTAAACATATTAAATTTAGAATTGTCTAAACAAAAATTTTGATACCAATTGTAAATGTTTTCATTTTGAACATATGATACCAAATTTAAATTTATTTTCTATCATAAAGTAAGGGAGTGGGAATCAAATACCAATTGAAAGACAAAATCAAATTTTCTCCCCCTTTATGAAATACAAACTAAAACAATGCGTAGGCTTGATACCAATTTAAAAGTAATCAATTGAAACAAAATTGAAGCTCAAGCTTAGTATAAACACAAACATATATATGTATGGAAAATAGATACCAATAGAAATTGATATTCTTGGAATTGAAAGATACATACATACAAACATATATGAGTATACAGGAAAGGTTAAAATTGATACCAATTGAAAGAATTCAATGATACCAATTGAAATAACAATAAGATCAAGTGTATATCTCATATAACTACCACCCAATCATGGTTCAAGTTTTAAATGATTTTCATTTTAAAGCATTCATGAACATGATCTCCCATCCAACCTCCCATTGATGGTAGGGGTTTTCAAAATTAGGTTTGAAAATAAGGTACGTTTGAAAATCTCTACCACAAGAAGAATACGAACTAGTTAAATGAGAAATCTTGTTAACTAGTACGAAATCCTTCAAGAAAGGAATAAAACAAAATTGTTTTTCATGAAACACATGTAAATCACATGATCACTAAACACTCAAGTCCATAAATCTCATATCATAGTCTCATGAAAACAAATCACGAATAAATTAATAAAGTGAGTGAGCAAGTGTAATGTGAAACACACAATCATGAAAATATTCAATTTAGCTCATGTGAAATTCCTTAAAAACATAAAAACATGAGAAACTAGATTTTCATTACAAAATAAAATTACCTAAAAACATGAAAATCATCAAAACAATTTAAACTTCAAGGCATATGTATGTCATGTACAAACTAAAGTATACATACATATCCTAAACATAATGAGTCCACAAAAGTATATGCATGAAGGCACGTGGCTCAAAGGATGTACATGTATAATCAATAGTTTGAACAAGATAGACATATACATGAAGTTAAAACACATGATCATAGAAACAAATTCAAAATGAGGAATACAGGTTAGAATGCATGAATCATCAAAACTAGACTATACTAGCACATCAAATGGGTACAAATAGGCATTCAAGCACAAACATAAAAAGAGTTACTTGTGGCCCGTTCTATGTACAAGTATAAATCCTAGTTTTCATGAAAACTAACATCTAAACATATATCCAAAATAAGAAGCATAAAACGACACATAAATCAACATGATAGACATAAAAATGATCATGAAGAAAATTCACATGCTGTTAGAATCATGAAATACATAATAGCTAAACAATGGTGAGAACACAACAAATGGGTTTATCTAAACATGGGTGATCTCAAAGGCTATACATGCATGTCAAAGGTCTAATAAACATGGTATTCAACATACTAAACAAAACATGAGTCATCAAAACAAAACATCATAAACATTCATATGATCATTATGAAGATGCATGTGCATTAGATCTAGGGCATACATATTAGTTAAAAACAAGGTGAGAACACTAAATATAGATCCATATAAAACATGGGTGTCTCAAGTAACTAAACATGTATAACACTAATCTAATGAATAAGGCATAAGCATAATGAACAATAAAACATGACATGTTATAAATAGATGAACATGAAAAGCATGTAAATATAAACGGGAGTTAGAGATAGATACCAAAACCGATGAAGGCACCTCTCTAGTTCTTCAAACCAATGGTGGTCCTCCTCCACCAAACTCCCCTTGAAAGTGATGCATCCAAATTTGTTTTCTTTTAAGCACGGAACGCATCCACTCCAAGGCACCAATACTCTCACGTTATGTGAGAGCTTCTACCTACATCAAAAAGCATAGAGATGGTCTTTGGTACCCATTTCCTTTTGGGTCCATGGGGGTTAGTATCTTTTCTAACCCAAACAAGATTAGTTGCTAAATTTTCATGATAAACACGATCATAACAAAATCTAGCAAGGTGGCCTTTTCGACCACAATGTGTACATGTGTACACATGAGCATACATGTGATGATGGTGATCGTGAGAAGCATGTGTATGCCGTGATGGGTGTACATGTAAAGATGGACCTTGTTTCTTACGAACCAAGGTTTTCAAACGTGTATGATTTAAAGTACATTGGCTCAAAGTGGAGCCCAAACAATCAACACTTTTCTTCAAAATATTTATATCATTTTCAATACTTGAAGATAAAGTGGAGCATACAATAGGTGTGCTAGAAGAAGAAGCTACACTAGCATGGCACACATGAGAATCAATATCAATTTTCAAAGATTCATTTTTCTTTAAAACTAAATCCAATTCTTTTGTAATGAAATCAATTTCATTTTTCAAAACAAGGTTATCTTTTAAAACAAAATCTAATTTTGAAGATAAAACCTCATTATTTTTCACAACATCATTACAATCATTTTTGCTTTTCAAAACATCAATCTCTTTTAGGGTAAGGTCTAGTTGAGATCTTAGTGAGTCACGTTCACTAGTAATCTCTTCCTTCTCTTGCAAAACTGATTCAAAAGTTGAGCACAAATCCTTCATTTCTTCTTTTAATTCAAAATGATTCTTTTTCAAAAGATTACGTTTTTCCAAAAAATTTTCAAGCTTTGTGGCAAGTTCCATATTTAGGGTTTGAGCTTCTAAACAACCATCGCAATAGGAACTAGAGCAATCATCTAGTTGAGAATCCGATTGTACCTCAAGGGAGTTTTTCCCTTGGACCATGAGGCAATGCTCGTCGGACTTGTCTCTCCTAGATCTCCTCAACTTGTTGATAATCCTTGGTAGCTCGGGAGAAGTCAATAAGCTCCAAACTGCAAAAGCCGAATCATAATGATCAAAAACTGGTAAACGATCTTCATTAAGAGATGCTCTAAGTGTTTTAAGTGCTAATGCATTGGCCTTCTTATGCTTGCTAGCATTTGGGTAGGATTCTTGAGTAGTGGCTTGATAAACTAGATGTCCTAGGTTTTCAAATGACTAGTCTTCTTGGCTATCTAAAAATCATGTCTAGTAAAGTCAAACATAGGAGGGCTAGCCATGAGTGCAAACTAAATGTGTGCAAATGAAAATGCAAATGAATATTAGCAAACCAAGATCTCATAAACCTAAATATCAGGAGCGGAGGCTCTAATACCAATTGAAAATGCTCTGATGCCAATTGTAAATCACCTAGAGGGGGGTGAATAGGTGATTATGCTAATCTAATGAACTTAATGCGGAATTTAAAAACTAATCGCAATTAACAAGAGATGCACACTCAAACAAGCCAAGCAAATAATTATGAATGAACAATATGAATTTATGCAAGGCACAATAGTAAAGAGAGAGAGATAGTATGAGCCAAGGGAACAAGCGCAAACAACAAGATATGTTTCGAGGTTCGAGCACCCAGCTCTACATCCCCGCCTTCACCCAGAAGGATTTTAAGTCCACTAGCTTGTCCACAAAGGACTCCCACAAAGGGAACCTCCACCGAGGATTTGGGGCAATAACAATTACAAGGAGTACCCAACTCCTCTCCTTACAAACACAACCTCCTCCTTGAGGCACAACTCCAAGCCAACAACAATCACCTCACAACTTGAGGGATTAGCACAAACCAATACAAGGATCACCTCACCACTTGAGGGATACAACCCAAAGGCACAAAGCCAAGAAAAGATTGGGTTTACAACTTGGTGGTCTAAACAACAACCACAAATAATCTCTTTCTCCCACACAAAGATCCTATAGAATAAGAAAGTAGATGTAGCTCAAGTGTGGAGAAAACCAATGGAATGGAAATCAAAATCACAAAGAAAATCCTTGGGAAAAACTGAAACCAAGATATAGAAGTTGAATCAAAACTCTTTTCCCAAAAACCCTTTTCTTTGATATTCCAAACCCTAGCAAAAACACCAAATAGATTGTTCAATTTAAATCCAAAAACTTCTTTTGATTGCTGTGAAAACACCAGAGAGTAAGGAAAAATTCGCACAAAAAAAATCTTATAGAAAACTGGCCATTAATGGGGTATTTATAGCCCCCAGAAAAATATAGCCGTTGGCAGCAGAAACTGCCAAAAATGCCCTACCGGTCGACCGTACGGTCGACCGGCCAATGGTCACATTTTGACCGTTGCCAGCTACCGGTCGACCGCCCGGTCGACCGAAACAAACAGAGAGTTGCCTGCATGCAGTCGGTCGCCCGTTCGGTCGACCGGACCATGTGGCAGCCAGCGTGCACGTATCCATGCACGTCGGTCGACTGATACGGTCGACCGGCTACTTGGTGCGGTCGACCGTACGGGTCGACCAACCTAGCCTGGCAGAGACTGTTCTGAGCAAAAACATGTAATTTTTAATCCTAAAAATTCCCATTAAATCTCTAAAAATCCACAAAAATAGTTTTATAATTTTTCATTGAAATACAAACTTGTGTTAAAAAGTTTAACACAAATCTTAAACATTTTGAACTATTTTTGTGTTATAGAAATTTTTCCAAAAATCAAAAACTGTATTTTCTAAAACTTGAATTTTTGAATAGAAAATACATTTTGTCTAAAACTCATCCAAATACAAAAACATGATATTAAACAACATTTAGGCATGATGTATATGGATATAATCCTATATACATGAAACATATATGTATCCATGTTTTTGACTTAAATTCCAAAATATGCTTTGTTGAAAATACCAAAACATAAAACACATGAATAAGTAAGTCAAAACTAAGTTTGTCTAAGAAGTTGAAGCATGCATGTATATAGAACAAATCATATATACATTAAATCATGTAAACTTGTTTTGATCTATCTATTCATGAAAACCAAGATCGGTTAAACCAAAAACGGAAAAAACCGAAAACCAATATTCAAAACATGAAAAATGTGTGTTTTGTGAACTTGAGCATATCATACTATTCTAATCTTTACAATTTGGATCTAAACATATAACTAAACTATGGTACCGAAGTCTTCTTGTAGAGCGCAATCTCCAAGCCGACTCGATCCAAAAACTCTTTGATCCACCGAGCAAGTGCTATATATGATCTTTAACGCTCGGGCTCTTGAATCAACATGTGAAAGCTTCCAAATTATCTTGTTGAAGCTAATCACCTACTAATAACTTGATTAATGATCAGAAACTAAAATCACAAGATTATTAGTACACATAACTACATGAGTTAATCATCATCAAAACTAGAGTGGAAGGCCTCTGGGCCAACAGCATTACCTTCTCAAATTTGCATCTTAACAGCATATAACAATAAGGATTTAATTCCCAACACAACACTTCCATGCATGGTCACCATTCATAGTTCCTGAATATTACACATGATCGGAGTCCATAGTTCCAAAATATTACATAACATATGAGTCCCTAGTTCCAAAATACCACAAGGACAATTTACATATACTGGGTGCACCATAAGCATATTCATCCACAAGGTACTTAAGTAGAATCTATATATGTATATATATATAGAAAGGGTTAACCAAAAAACAATATAATAATATGTTGTTCGTTCCATTATTTAAGTAGAATCTATATATGTATATATATAGAAAGGGTTAACCAAAAAACAATATAATAATATGTTGTTTGTTCCATTATTTAAGCCTCCCGGCTAGAGTGGCCCCTTACCTTTATCCAAACCTGAAAAGATGGAAAGAAAATAAAATGAGCTCGACAGCTCAATGAGTAAACCATGCAAAAAGGGTACTGATACAGAAATTTCATAAGCCGAACATTCTTAGAGAGGTAATTTGCAACTAAGCCAATAAGATGATGTAACATCTACCTTAACTTACTTTACTTTAGACCCCATACAATTGTGGTCCAGATGTCTCTACCACCATCAGTTACCTTCCTATATGCTATTACACAAGATGAATTACTTACATGTATATGCGAGCAAGTAGTTGTGGACGTATCCTTCTACATCAATCGATTTACCATTTTACTTGGTGGTGACACTTTAGGTTTAATATAAATTACCAACATGGGATAAGGCTTGACAGTTTACTTATACATAATTTCCAATTCAAATGCAATTCCCCGTCTTCCTCCTCATACCGGCTCCCGCCCGGTCCCTTCCTCCTTTTTTTGTTTCTCATTATATATATATATATGTAATGTATAAATTCCCCGTCTTCCCCCCTACCGGCTCCCGCCCGGTCCCTTCCTCCCTTTAGTCTATTCATAATTATATATCAAGTCTCCGTCTTCCCCCTCCTACCGGCTCCCGCTCGGTCCCTTCCTCCACGAAGCATACATACATGCATATGTAGTTTAAGTCATTATGCTCTTCGCAAAAATTTAAAGGCTATACTTATACGCCATACATGCACAATTGATGCATATCAAGAGGAAAGAAATACATACTTCATAGCTTCACTATATCATGGTAAAATCATGTCATGCAACATTTAACCCTACATGAATGCATGCATTATTCCATTTTACTTGATGATGCCTAATACAATGCCAAAGTGTAAGGAGGGGTTTCCCCCTCCGTTGAAGTAAGCATAACCATAAGATTCGATGTCAATATCTTATTACCATGGAGTTATTGGTATGAAACATACACCCCACACATGCATCCCATCATTTCCTATTTAAAAGAGGTAACAATTATGTAATGTACAAATTGATTTCGACTATCATAATAATAATAAATGAAAAACAGCGAATATCAAACGAAGTTGGTTCATCCAAACATGATTGGCAATATTGAAACATACACCCTACACATGCATCCCATCAATTTCCAAGTTAAAAGAGGTAACGATTATGTAATGCACAATTAGATCTCGTCTAACATAATAATAAATGAAAACAGCGAATTTTACACAAATTTGGTTCATCCACACATGATTGGCAATTTCCTAATCACCTTAAATTGAAGCATAGTTACTCTAAAGGTTTAGGTTTACTCACTTGTGTAGATAGACCTCTACACAAATTTTCTTTGATGTTCTTCCCTCAAACAACCCCTCTTTGCCTTGAGTTGAAATCTGGAAATGCAAGTTTAGAGCCTCGAAAAATCCCTATATAGTAGTAGCAATCTCCTAAAATCACCTCAAAATCACCCCCTCCTCGCTCCTGCTCCCCCCCTTCGCGCGCGCGTTCCCCTTCTCCAGGCCGCGCGCGCGGCCAGTCAGCAGCACGCGCGCGCGTGTTGCTGCGGTTGCTGCGTGCGCGCGTCTCCTCCCTTGGCTCCGGTCTGGGGTGGAAATAGGGGAGGTAAGGGAGTGAGAGGTGTTTTAGAGAGAGGTTTTCATCAAGGAAAATTTTGAGAGGAGGTTGAGGCTCGTTTTTAGGGTTTCAAGCTCTCTTTTTGGAGGAGAAAATTCAGATCTAAATGAAGAAGGAGGTGGGGGCAAAATAGGTAGCCTACAATTCTTTTGGTGCAATTTACAAGGTGGGGGGGGGGGCTCTCCCTAGTTGCCACATGGCTCCACTCTCATCAAGGAGATCTCAACCCTTGATCTCCCCTAGCATGCATACCTACCCCCATCATTAACTTAGGGTAAAAGGTATAATCTAGGTTAGGAGAAATTAATTTAGGTTTCATAAACACCTACACTCATACTCTTATTAATATCAATACTTGGTACACATACACATACCTTTATACACTCATGCCCTATACTCTCAATTACCATGTTTTAATTTAAAGGAAAGTGAGTTACCTAAAGAGATTTAAATTGTTATTATTATAAGATTGAGGGTAACAACTTTAGATGAATCATTTTAAAAAAATCTTTATAAATTAGGATGAGGAAAGATTTTAGATAAATAAAAATATTGGTCGTTACATTTCTACTCCCCTAAAAGGGAGCTTGGACCCCGAAGCCTGATGTACCTTAGAAAAGTTGTGGGTAGGTTTTTCTCATCTCTTCTTCTGGTTCCTAGGTAGTTTCTTCGATCTCCTTACTCCTCCATAGTACCTTTACTAAAGGAATTGCTTTGTTTCGTAGTTTTTCTACTTACGGTCTAGAACTCGTACCGGCTCCACTGTATATGATAAGTCCTCTTGGAGTTGCAGTGGTGAGTAGCTGAGGACATGGCCCGGATCTGGTATGTATTTTCTTAATTGCGACACATGAAATACGTTATATATTTTCTCAATCTCAGGTGGCAAGGCTAACCGGTAGGCCAGAGGTCCAATTCTTTCCAATATTTCAAAAGGCCCAATAAAACGGGGGTCTAACTTATTCCGTTTGCCAACGCGTATCACTCCTTTCATTGGAGATATTCTCAAGAAAACTTTGTCGCCTTCTGCAAACTCCAAGGGTCTCCGGCGCCGATCTGCATATGTCTTCTGTCTACTTTGGGCCGCCTTCATTCTCTTCCTTATTATCTGAATTTTCTCTGTTGTTTCTTGAACTATATCAGTTCCGAACAATGTTCGGTCTCCCATCTCTTCCCAACAAATCGGAGATCTACACTTCCTACCATACAAGGCTTCAAATCGCGGTATCCCTATAGTGGATTGATGACTATTGTTATATACAAACTCTACTAATGGCAGGTATTTTTCCCAATTACCTCCGAAATCCAATACGCATGCTCTCAACATGTCTTCTAATATCTGTATAGTCCTTTCTGACTGCCCGTCAGTCTGCGGATGCGCCACTGTACTTGGATGTAGTTTAGAGCCCAAGGCCTGGGATAGACTGACCCATAACCTTGACTGAAACCGAGGATCTCTATCTGATACAATTGTCTCGGGAACTCCATGGATCCTGATTATTTCTCGGAGGTAGATTTGGGCTAACCTATCTATCGAATAGTTTATTCGA
Source organism: Agave tequilana (assembly GCA_038442645.1). NCBI lineage: Eukaryota > Viridiplantae > Streptophyta > Magnoliopsida > Asparagales > Asparagaceae > Agave > Agave tequilana. Next base: position 93,288 of record JAVJIF010004227.1, read on the forward strand.
ATGGGTAGGAAATGGGCGGACTTTGTGAGTCGGTCGACTATCAACCATATGGCATCATATCCTTGAGGGGATCTAGGGAGCCATGTCATAAAATTCATAGTAATATTGCTCCACTTCCATTCAGGGATTTGCAAGGGCGTGAGGAGTCCTGGAGGCTTCTTGTGTTCAGCCTTAACTTATTGGCATATCAAACATCTCTGCACAAAATTAGCTATGTTCTTTTTCATTCCTTCCCATCAAAAATTTGTTCTCAGATCCCGATCCATTTTTGTTGTTCCTGGGTGTGCTGTATAAGGGGTGCAATGAGCTTCAGTCATAATTCACTCCTTGAGCCCAAAGTCTGGAGGTATATATATTCGGCTCCCTTTTCTCAGTAAATTTCTTATAATGGTGAAATCTCTAGTTTCGCCTCTTTGCACCCTTTCAAAATTTTTAGCTGCCTGGTCATCCTTCTGTTGTGCTTCCTTGATTTCTTCATAGAGGTCGAAGCCAATGCTGACTTAATTTACCTGATCCATCCCCACCTGGGTCCCCTTACTTGGATTTCAAGTTGCATCCTCTCCATCTCTTGTAACAAGTCCTATTATTGGGTTAACAATATAGCTAAGGATCCCCCAGACTTCCTACTCAGAGCATCGGCCACCACATTGGCCTTTCCAGGGTGATAATGAATGTCTAAATCATAATCTTTCATTAACTCCAACCATCTTCTTTGACGCATATTCAATTCCTTTTGGGTAATGATATATTTTAGGTTTGTATATATATCACATGATACCCCATAAAGGTAGTGTCGCCATATTTTTAAGGCAAAAATGACTGTAGCTAGCTCGAGATCATGGGTTGGGTAATTCCTTTCATGGTTCCTTAGTTGGCTAGAAGCATATGCAATTACTCTCCCATGTTGCATCAATACACACCCCAGTCCTGACTTCGACACATCACTGTATACAACATAACCTTCAGTCCCAGTGGGCATGGCTAAGATGAGCCGATGTTAGTTTATCCTTTAGTTCTTGAAAACTTTTCTCCTGACAATCTCCCCAATAGAATTTGAGACCTTTCTTAGTTAACTGTGATAAGGATGCAGCTATTTTGGAGAATCCTTCTACAAATCTCCGGTAATACCCAGCCAATCCTAGGAAGCTTCGCACTTCCGTGACATTGGTAGGTCGAGGCCACTCCTTAATCGCCTCGATCTTTGTAGGATCTACTGATATTCCTTCCTTATCTATGATGTGACCCAGGAATCCAACTTTTTCTAGCCAGAACTCACACTTCTTAAATTTTTCATAGAGTTGTTTTTCTCTCAACAGTTGTAATATTATCCTTAAGTGCCTTTCATGTTCTTCGTTACTTCTTGAGTAGATTAGTATGTCATCAATAAACACCACCACGAATTGATCTAGGTATGGCTGGAAGATCCTATTCATCAGGTCCATAAATGCTGCTGGGGCATTGGTCAAGTCAAATGGCATCACTAAAAACTCATAGTGGCCATATCTGGTCCGAAAAGCCGTCTTTGAAACATCTTCCGGTTTAATCTTTAATTGATGATATCCAGATCTTAGATCTATCTTGGAGAATATGCTGGCACCCTAGAGTTGGTCAAAGAGGTCATCAATCCTCGGCAGTGGATATCGATTTTTGATAGTGACTTTATTCAGTTCACGATAATCTATGCACAGTCACATGCTCCCATCCTTGTTTTTTACAAATAATACGGGAGCACCCCAAGGTGATACACTTGGTCGAATAAATCTGAGACTTAGTAACTCTTGCAGTTGGTCCTTCAATTCTTTCATCTCTGCGGGCGACATTCTATAAGGTGCCTTTGATATGGGACTTGTTCCTGATAGAAGATTTATGGAAAATTCTACTTCCCTATCTGGGGGTAAGCCGGGTAGATCCTCCGGGAAAACATCAGGGTATTCTCTTATTACTTCTATATTTTCAATTCTTCTCATCTCGTCTTCCTCACCAACAACAGTTGCTAGGAATCCTTGACACCCTTGCCTCAATAACTTAACGGCCTTTATGGCGAAATGACTGAAGTGCAAATTTTATTCTTCCCCCCTTCATATACTTTTTCTGAAGCTCCTTCCAACTTAAAAATTATTCTCTTCTGATGACAGTCTACATGGGCCCGGTATGTTGACAACCAATCCATCCCTAGAATGAGGTCATATTCCATCTCTCCTATTTTAATCAGATCTGCTTGTGTTTTCATTTTCCCTATAATAATTTCACATCCTTTATAATACACATTAGTGGTCAATTTTGCTCCTACAGTGGTTGACACCACTAGTTGGTAATTCATGGGTTCAGATTCCTTGTTAATTGTTATTGCAAATGATGAAGAAATAAAGGAGTGGGTAGCACCGGGATCAAATAATACTCGAGCAATATTTTCAGATATACAGAGTACCTTCAACCGCTGCGTTAGATGCTCGAGCCTCCTTCGGAGTTATTGCATTCATTCTTCCTTGAGCTCTGGGTTGTTGCACTGATGCTTGAGTCATGGCTGTGCGAGTTTTGTTGATAGGTTGCCGAAAGGCGATTGTTTGTCCTCCCGCTGATGGGGCGATGCCCATGGTCGGTCTACCTGTTCCCCTACTAGCTCCTGGATATCCGTGTAAAGTTGGACAATTTCTCTTCATGTGACCCAGTTTGCCGCAAGCAAAGCATTATTTACCGATGGAGCAACTGCCAGTGTGATTTCGGTTACACCTTGGGCACCACATGTTCCCCGCAAAGCTGGAGCGTGGGGAGGGTATTGGTGACGCCGCATGAGGCAACCCCTACTCCTGGGCCACGAGTTCCCCCTGGTTCCTTGGACGGGCATTAGGGGAGATCCGGCGCCTCTGTCGGGCCTCATGGGGTAAGCTCCAAAGCTCGGTGTATTAGTATACCGGGGGCGCTTTATGAAAAGCAGTTCTCTGATCCTTACTTTCTGACTTTCTTGCATATCCCTTTCAACTTCCAGTGCCTTCTCTACAGCTTGGCTATAAATTTGTAGTTGGAATGGGATCAATTTACTCCTGATTTAAGGCTTCAAGCCCCTCACAAATCTTTTTGTCCTATCCTCCTCTTTAGACACCAGCTTCTCAGCATATCTTGAAAGTTGAGTAAACTTGGCTTCATACTGGCTCACTGTCAGCTGATCCTGTTTTAGATCTTGGAATTCCATTGCAAGCTTGTTTTTTACCACTCCTGGTATATACTTTTTATTAAACTTTTTAACTAGAAAGTTCTAAGAAATTTCTTTTCCCAAGGTTTTGGCTCCACCTTTAATCATTTCCCACCAACGTTCTGCCTCTCCTTGGAACATAAAGGAGGTAAAAGATACACGCTGACTCTCAGTGCATTCCACGACGTCTAGTATCTTCTCAATCTGGCGAAGCCACTCCTCAGCTTGTATTGGATCGACCCCTCCTTTAAAAGCTGGTGGATTTAACTTCTGAAATTGCTCTAGGGCTCTACGGGGGTTATTAACAGTTGCTAGCTGCACCAGCCAATCCGGTATTCTGTCCAGAACTCTCTGGTTGACATTTGATTGCTCACCCACAAACTCATGATTTGTCAGGGGATGAACGCTCCCGATTGCGCTGTGCAATGGGACATCGCCTTCAGAGTTAGCATCAGGTGGAGGAAAGTTTAAGTCCATCTATACCTAAAAGAATAGTCAACTTTTATTAACGGTAATAAAATGACAACAAGTAGAACAGTTCCATAAACAAAATACTAGTTTCATTTATCTTCAAAATGTTTTCATAAAAAGATTTACATTGGCATGTTTATATTCTTACAGAACATACAAGTGCATTTATAATGAGGTACATCGTTCACACACATTGCTTACATAACACATACAATAACTTTCCCACCCAAAAAGCCCTACTTATATGAGCCAACACTTTTCCTTCCAAAATGCCACCCACCAAGGTCTCTATCAGGGAGTTATATTAGAACCAGTGAAGCTTTCTTCCTTGTTGTCCCCTATCGAATCACCTCCCTTTTGATCCTCTTCCTCAGGGTCTTCTTCTTCTTCAGGAACTAATTCCTCAGGGTCTTCTTCTTCTTCAGGATTCACTTCCTCAGGGTCTTCTTCTTCTTTAGGAACTACTTCCTCTAATATAACATCATTCTCACATCTCCAATACTCGTGGTCATCATAGAGATCCATATCTTCGGCCCAGTTAGAGTCCCACCAAATACCTCCAAAAAAAATCCTTCCTTCGGGATTTAATTCATCGCTGGGTAAGACTCCCAGGTCCTCAGTTACCGGTGTATTTCTTATAGCACTCTCAGCCTCACTAATTGCATCTTCATCATAATGACCCATTAGAACCTCTGTATCCTTGCTGTCTGGGGGACTATTAAAGATGATTGCTGGATCAGTCTCATCTGATTCGTAATCCCAATCCATATGATCTGCCATCCAACTCAAACTTTTCGACTCCGAACCATCAGATGATGATCCTGGCATATCAGAATTTTTCATCTGTAGATGTAAAAGATTTACATTAAATGGTTTGTCTTCCAATTCCTCAAAACAATAAGCTGCATGTATATAGCAAGACATGTTAGCGAATCATCAATTCTTTAATTATACCCATCTTTCATAGATTCTCCATTGGACTTGGGTGTCCCTCCAATTAGTTTAACCCCGACTTATGTGATATTTGATTGCTCTCCCCTTTCTAGTGTCCCATATCACTGGAATTCCATACAAAAGGGCCCGCACCCTTTTGCAGGATCCATTTGAACTAAGGTATGCGGGTACCCAAATTCAAATGTAAGAGAACAATTAAATACCATACATTTCAGGGTCAAATACCCTAAGACTTCACTGTCTCTCCAATACCCCTCGTCTAAATTACCCAAGCATACATACAAGTTACACATAATTACATAATCAACCCGTATGCTACATCTATCTAGGTTAACCTTGTCTAAACCTTGCTCTGATACAACTGTAACGGTCCCAAAATTTATAGGCAAGAAGTTAATCCAGAGGCCCTCTTTAATTTCAGATCTCCATTAATCTCAAAAAAATTTTAACAGCACCTCCGCTAAAAATTCATTCCTCTATATGATACATATCCTCAATTTCGGCCTCACGGCCTACTTATTCCATATAAGGATTTCGGCCAACATAGCCTACTTATCATAGCACAATACATCTCATATCAAACTTTATACATACATCACAAGCTAGCATCACCTTCTCAAATTTGCATCTTAATAGCATATAACAACAAGGATTTAATTCCCAACACAACACTTTCATGCATGGTCACCATTCATAGTTCCTGAATACTACACATGATCGGAGTCCATAGTTCCAAAATATTACATAACATATGAGCCCTAGTTCCAAAATACCACAAGGACAATTTACATACGCTGGGTGCACCATAAGCATATTCATCCACAAGGTACTTAAGTAGAATCTATATATGTAAATATATAGAAAGGGTTAACCAAAAAATAATATAATAATATGTCGTTCGTTCCATTATTTAAGCCTCCCGGCTAGAGTGGCCCCTTACCCTTATCCAAACCTGAAAAGATGGAAAGAAAATAAAATGAGCTCGACAGCTCAATGAGTAAACCATGCAAAAAGGATACTGATACAGAAATTTCATAAGCCAAACATTCTTAGAGAGGTAATTTGCAACTAAGCCAATAAGACGATATAACATCTACCTTAACTTACTTTACTTTAGACCCCATACAGTTGTGGTCTAGATGTCTCTACCACCATGAGTTACCTTCCTATATGCCATTGCACAAGATGAATTACTTACATGTATATGAGAGCAAGTAGTTGTGGACGTATCCTTCTACATCAATCGATTTACCATTTTACTTGGTGGTGACACTCTAGGTTTAATATAAATTACCAACATGGGATAAGGCTTGACAGTTTACTTATACATAATTTTCAATTCAAATGCAATTCCCGTCTTCCTCCTCCTACCGGCTCCCGCCCGGCCCCTTCCTCCTTTTTTGTTTCTCATTATATATATATATATATATATATATATATATATATATATATATATATATATATATATATATATATATATATATATGTAATGTATAAATTCCCCGTCTTCCCCCTACCGGCTCCCGCCCGGTCCCTTCCTCCCTTTAGTCTATTCATAATTATATATCAAGTCCCCGTCTTCCCCCCTCCTACCGGCTCCCGCTCGGTCCCTTCCTCCATGAAGCATACATACATGCATATGTAGTTTAAGTCATTATGCTCTTCGCAAAAATTTAAAGGCTACACTTACACGCCATACATGCATAATTGATGCATATCAAGAGGAAAGAAATACATACTTAATAGCTTCACTATATCATGGTAAAATTATGTCATGCAACATTTAACCCTACATGAATGCATGCGTTATTCCATTTTACTTGATGATGCCTAATACAATGCCAAAGTGTAAGGAGGGGTTTTCCCTCCCGTTGAAGTAAGCATAACCATAAGATTCGATATCAATATCTTATTACCAATGGAGTTATTGGTATGAAACATACACCCCACACATGCATCCCATCATTTCCTATTTAAAAGAGGTAACAATTATGTAATGTACAAATTGATTTCGACTATCATAATAATAATAAATGAAAAATAGCGAATATCATACGAATTTGGTTCATCCAAACATGATTGGCAATATTGAAACATACACCCTACACATGCATCCCATCAATTTCCAAGTTAAAAGAGGTAACGATTATGTAATGCACATTAGATCTCGTCTAACATAATAATAAATGAAAATAGCGAATTTTACACAAATTTGGTTCATCCACACATGATTGGCAATTTCCTAATCACCTTAAATTGAAGCATAGTTACTCTAAGGGTTTAGGTTTACTCACTTGTGTACATAGACCTCTACATAAATTTTCTTTGATGTTCTTCTCTCACAACAACCCTCTTTGCCTTGAGTTGAAATCTGGAAATGCAAGTTTAGAGCCTCGAAAAATCCCTATATAGTAGTAGCAATCTCCCAAAATCACCTCAAAATCACCCCCCTCCTCGCTCCGGCTCCCCCCTTCGCGCGCGCGTTCCCCTTCTCCAGGCCGCGCGCGCGTGGCCAGCCAGTAGCACGCGCACGCGTGCTGCTGCGGTTACTGCGTGCGCACATCTCCTCCCTTGGCTCCGGTCTGGGGTGGAAATAGGGGAGGTAAGGGAGTGAGAGGTGTTTTAGAGAGAGGTTTTCATCAAGGAAATTTTTGAGAGGAGATTGAGGTTCATTTTTAGGGTTTCAAGCTCTCTTTTTGGAGGAGAAACTTCAGATCTGAATGAAGATGGAGGTGGGGAAAAATAGGTAGCCTACAATTCTTTTGGTGCAATTTACAAGGTGGCGGGGCTCTCCCTAGTTGCCACATGGCTCCACTCTCATCAAAGAGATCTCAACCCTTAATCTCCCCTAGCATGCATACCTACCCCCATCATTAACTTAGGGTAAAAGGTATAATCTAGGTTAGGAGAAATTAATTTAGGTTTATAAACACCTACACTCATACTCTTATTAATACCAATACTTGGTACACATACACATACTTTTATACACTCATGCCCTATACTCTCAATTACCATGTTTTAATTTAAAGGAAAGTGAGTTACCTAAAGAGATTTAAATTGTTATTATTATAAGATTGAGGGTAACAACTTTAGATGAATCATTTTAAAAAAATCTTTATAAATTAGGGTGAGGAAAGATTTTAGATTAATAAAAATATTGGTCGTTACACGGCCCAATCAAGAGAATGTGGAGTTCGCAGGAACCCATCAGAGACCTCTTTCTCGTTATAACCTAGAAGTTGATTGTGAAAGTGTAGGATTTTATTTAGCAAAGTATCCCTTTCTAACTTCCAATTTTGAAAAATAATCTCGAAATCATTTATTTTACATCGTTATCTGACAATTGAGTGTGATTATAGAAGATGATTAATTTGGGCTCATAAGGAATAGGAACTAATACTGACTCAGGGATTTAATGAAAATCAAGTAAAGGTTTTGGAGTCAGAGTTGGTTCAAAAGTTGGATTCAAACAAAAAAAATTGAGGTTCACACACTTGTCCCATCAACGGAATGTGATTTTGAAGGAATGGTGCTTCAATCTCACGATGTACGGGTATGGGATGAAATCACCTAGAGGGGGGGGTGAATAGGTGATAGTGCTAATCTAGTATCTAAATGCGGAAGCTAAAACAATTTTGCAATCACACTTAATACAACCAACAAGTGTAGCCGAATTCCCCGTGAAGGACCTGGACTAACTCCTCTTGATTCCCCTAGATAAGGGTTGAGGTGCTATATGAAGCTCTTGTGGTTAAGTATAAGTGAGGCACACACAAGCAAGCCAAGCATATAAAGATGAACAATATGAAATAATGCAAGGCACAAATGCAAGCAATAAGATATGAATGAATGAATGATGCTTTGCACAAATAAAGGAGAGAGAGTTAGAGGCAATGGATCAAACGCAAACACAATGATATGTTTCGAGGTTCGAGCCCCTAGCTCTACGTCCCCGCCTTCACCGAGAAGGATTTCCAATCCACTAAGGAGTACCGAACTTCTCTCTCAACCTTACAATGCCACCGAGGCAATACAACCACAATCCACCTCTACCGAAGAGGGATAAGGCCCGTAGCCAACAACCAAACTCAATCACCTCTACCGAAGAGGGATACAAACCAATACCACTCCGATCAACCTCTACCAAAGAGGGATACAACAAAATAAGGAGGGTTTACAACTTGGAGGCTTAATCAACCTCAAACACTTCTCTTTTTTACAAACAAAAGATCCTAAATAGATAGGATAGGAGATATAGCTCAAGTGTGAAAAACTTAGAGTTTGGAAAACAAAAACTCAAAGAAAAATACTTGGGAAAACACTTTGTAAAAGATAGAAATGAAGAGCAATACAAATCTCCCAATTTTTCTATTTTCTTTGATTTTCCAAAAACTCTAAAACAAATAAGATTGATCTTTTGAAGCTCTAAAACCTTTTGAAAACTTATTTTAAACACCAAGAAAGGAGAGAAATTTTAGCTCTTGAAATCTTAGTTAAAAACACCAAGCAATGGGGTATTTATAACCCCAAAACAAAACTAGCCGTTAGGCTGATCTGTCAGCCTGACAGGCTTGCGGTCAACCGACCGGTCGACCGCTAACGGTCATAAATATGACCGTTGGGCAAACCGGTCGACCGCCCGGTCGACCGCCCAGATACAGAGAGCAAAGCTCTCTGGTCTGGTCGACCGCCCGGTCGACCGGCTCATGTGTCTTCCAGACGTGCACAAGGCTGTGCACGCGGTCGACCGCCGGGTCGACCGGCCCTGGTTCGATCGACCAACCTGGCCTGTCAGCCACTGTCCTGGGTCAGAAAATCATGTTAAAAATATTTTAATAAATCTTAAAAAATATATAAAAATCCTCAAAAATAGTTTTATCATTTTGCATTGATATATAAACATGTGATAAATATTTCAACTCAAATATCAAGCAATGTGAATTATTTTTTTGTCTTATCATTTTTACTAAAAACCAAAACTTGTATTTTATCAAACTTGGATTTTTCAATAGGAAATCTGATTTTTCCTAAAACTCATAGAAATACAAAAACGTGATATTTAAACACATTGAAGCATGTTGCATATGGATATGAGTCCAATATACATGAAACATATATATATATCATAGTTTTTGTCTTTAAATCCAAAAATTTGTTTTGTTAAAATACCAAAACATAAAACTACATGAATAGGTATGTCAAACTAAGTTTGTTTAAGTCATCTAAGCATGTATGTATATAAAGCACATCTAATATACATAAAAACAAAGTAAACTTGTTTTGATCAATCTATTCATGAAAACCAATTCCAAAACATAAAACTTGTGTGTGTTATGCACTTGAGCATATCAACTATTCTTATCTTTACAAATGGATCTAAACACACAAAACACTAGGATACCTAAGTCTTCTTGACGATCTTCATCTTCAAGCCGACTAGATCCCAAACGTGATCCAACGAGTAAGGCTATGAATGATCTTGATGCTCGGGCTCGGGAATCACCAAGTGAAGGCTTCAAAACTCATCTTGTTGAAGCAATCACCAACTAATATCTTGCTAAATGATCTAAAACTAAAATCACAAGATTATTAGTAAACACAACTACATGAGTTAATCATCATCAAAACTAGAGAGGAAGGCCTCCGGGCAGCAATCTCCCTCTTTTTGATGATGACAAAACTCATGGAGTTATATATGCATGGATTAAAGTTAAGCTTCAAAGAAGCTCCCCCTTAACTCATGCGTAGCAATAAACAAATAAATATGCAATAAAAGCTCATAAACATGTATGCATAGTAAATAAATATGCAATAAAAGCTCATAAATATGTATGCATAGTCATGCATAAAACAATAAAATGACTATAGATACCAATGAAATTTTCAAAAATAAAAACATGCTCTAGATACCAATTAAACTTAATATATGCAAAAAATTAAATATGCATATAAAACTCTCAAATAATTCGCCCCTTTTTGTCAATCATCAACAAGGGGTAAAAACCAAAACAATAAATTTTTCTCCCCATTTTGTGCGAAACAAAGAATCAACAAAAGGTAAAAACCAAAACAATAAAAACAATGTTTTCCCTTTTTGTCTAAAACAAAAACAAAGTCAATAAGGGGTGACTTTAAACATGATACCAATTAAAAATATGTCAATGAAGTGCCTCTTGATACCAATTAAAAAAATGAAAACAACATCTTGATATCAATTGAAATAATTGTTCATTTTAAACATATGATATCAATTGAAATTATTATTTTCTATCATAAAGTAAGGGAACAAAATACCAATTGAAAACTAAAATATGAGTTTTCTCCCCTTTATGAAAAACAACTAAAAACATGCATAAGCTTGTTTAAGGATACCAATTGAAAAACTAATCAATTGAAACAAAATTGAAACTCAAACTTAGCATAAACACAAAACATATATATGTATGAACAATAGATACCAATTGAAATTGATATTCTTTGAAAAGTAAGCACATATACGAAAATATATGAGTATACAATAAAAGTCAAAATTGATACCAATTGAAAGAATCCAATGATACAATTGAAACAACAATAAGCTCAAATGTATATCTCATAACCTATCCTCCCAATCATGTTCAAGTTTAAAATGATTTTCACTATAAGGCATACATGAACATGATCTCCCATCCAACCACTCTTAAAAGGTAGGGTTTTCAAAAATAGGTTTGAAAATATAAAGTATTGAAAAACTCTACTAAAGTGAAGAACACGAACTAGTTAAAAAAAATATAAACTAGTACGAAATCCTTCAAGCAAGGAATAACTCAAAATTATTTTCATGAAGCATGAAAATCACATGATCACTAACACTCAAAGTCCATAAATCCCATATCATACTCATGAAAACATACTCATGAGAAACATAATAAAGTGAGTGAACGAGTGTAATGTGAAATACATAATCATGAAAATTTGTATTCAAGCTCAAATGAAATTCCTTTAAAACATTAAACATGTGAAAAACTAAATTTTCATTACCAATTGAAATTACCTAAAAACATGAAAATCATCAAAACGATTTAAACTTCAAGGCATATGTATGTCATGTACAAACTAAAGTATACATACATATCCTAAACATAATGAGTCCACAAAAGTATATGCATGAAGGCACGTGGCTCAAAGGATGTATATGTATAATCAATAGTTTGGACGAGATAGACATATACATGAAGTTAAAACACATGATCATAGAAACATATCCAAAATGAGGAATACAAGTTAGAATGCATGAATCATCAAACTAGACTATACTAGCACATCTAATGGGTACAAATAGGCATTCAAGTACAAACATAAAAAGATTTACTTGTGACCCATTCTATGTACAAGTATAAATCCTAGTTTTCATGAAAACTAACATTTAAATATATATTCAAATCATGAAGCATAAAACGATACATAAATCATCATGATAGACATAAAAATGATCATTATGTAAATCCACATGCTATTAGAATCATGATATACATAATAGCTAAACGAATGGTGAGAACACAACAAATGGGTCCATATTAAACATCGGTGTCTCAAAGGCTATACATGCATGTCAAGGGTCTAATAAACATGGCATTTTCATAATAATCTATAAATATCAAACATGCTAATAATGAATAAAATGAAAAGCATGTAAACAATAATTAAGAGTTAGGAATCATTACAAAACCTAGAAGGCAACTTTCCATGTCTCCAAAACAAGGTGGTCCTTCCACCAAACATCCCTTGAAAGTGATGCATCCAAATTGTTTCTTTTAAGTACGGAACGCATGCACTCTAAGGTACCTCAACTCTCACGTCATGCGAGAGCCCACACCTACATCATAAACAAGAGGGGTGGTCTCGGTACCCATATCTTATTGGGTCCATGGGGGTTAGTACGTTCTCTAACCCAAACAAATTTATTTACTAAATTTGGAACATGTTTCTATCATAGCAAAATTTAGCAAGGTGGCCCTTACGTCCACAATGTGTACAAGTATACACATGAGCATACATCGTGTTATGGTGTCCGTGAGGAGCATGTGTATGCCGTGATGGGTGTGCATGCATAGATGGAACTTGTTTCTTTCGAAACAAAGATTCCAAACGTGTATGACCCACTACACATTGGCTCAAAGTGGAGCCCAAACAATCAACACTCTTCTTAAATAAGGATATATCATGTTCAATTAAAGAAGAAGTGTGGCATGCAATAGGTATTCTAGGTGAAGCATGACAAATATGAGAAACAATATCATTTTTCAAAACAATATTTTTCTTTAAAATAATTTCCAATTCCTTGGAAATAGAAGCAATTTTCAATTTTAAAGAATCATTTTCTTTTAAAACAAAATTAATTTTTGAAGACAAGCTTTCATTTTTCTTCAAACATTTTCACAATCATTTTTATTTTTCAAAAACTCATTTTCTTTTAGGGCAAGATCAAGTTGAGATTTTAATGAATCCCTTTCATTAGAAATTTCCTCCTTCTCTTGCAAAACATTATTAAGTCTAGAAATCAAATTTTATTATCATTATTAAGGCCTAGACTTTTCTTTTTCAAAACTTTATATTTTTCTATCAATTTTTCACAAACTATAGATAGTTCTTCATTTAAAGCATGGGGATCAATATTCTCATCATATGAAGAACTAGCACAATCATCAGTATCTAGTTGAGTTTCCGATTGTACCTCAAGGGAGTCATTCCCTTGGATCATGAAGCATTGTGACTGGATTCTCCACTAGATTCTTCTTCTTGTTGGATAGGCAATTGAAGCTTGGAGGTGGTTGTGGTTGTCAACATGTTCCACACTGCAAATGCGGAATCAAAGTTAGAAACAAGCATAAAATATTCTTTTGAAAGCGTGCTTCTAATGGCCTCAAGGGCTTGTGCATTGGCTCCTACATGCTTGCTATCACTAAGGTAGGATTCCTTGGTAATGACAAGGTGAACCTTATATCCTAGGGTTTGTAGGTAAATAGACATCCTAGTCTTTCAAACAACAATGTTGGAAGGGTCAAACATAGGTGGGGTCATGAAGTCCATGGATGTAAACTATATGTGTGCAAACAAGCAAAATACCAAATGATAGATTAGCAAACAAAGGATCTCACTCTTAGGATGTTAAGCCTAAGTATCAGGAGCGTAGGCTCTGATACCAATTGAAATCACCTAGAGGGGGGGTGAATAGGTTATAGTGCTAATCTAGAATCTAAATGCGGAAGCTAAAACAATTTTACAATCACACTTAATACAACCAACAAGTGTAGCCGAATTCCCCGTGAAGGGCTCTGGACTAACTCCTCTTGATTCCCCTAGATAAGGGTTGAGGTGCTATATGAAGCTCTTGTGGTTAAGTATAAGTGAGGCACACACAATCAAGCCAAGCATATAAAGATGAACAATATGAAATAATGCAAGGCACAAATGCAAGCAATAAGATATGAATGATGAATGATGCTTTGCACAAATAAAGAGGAGAGAGAGTTAGAGGCAATAGATCAAACGCAAACACAACGATATGTTTCGAGGTTCGAGCCCCTAGCTCTACGTCCCCGCCTTCACCGAGAGGATTTTCCAATCCACTAAGGAGTACCGAACTCTCTTCAACCTTACAATGCCACCGAGGCAATACAACTACAATCCACCTCTACCGAAGAGGGATAAGGCCCGTAGCTGACAACCAAACTCAATCACCTCTACCGAAGAGGGATACAAACCAATACCACTCCGATCAA
>JAVJIF010004228.1:0-89832 GCA_038442645.1 Agave tequilana
TGCGCATATTTCATCAAGGCAAAGATCAAGACTAAATTACTTTGACAAATTATCTTCCTAACCCTAAAATCAAACAAATAATCTTATTTGACCATGTATAAGAAATCCTAATTAGATTATCCTATTCCTTAAAATTGACTTAATTTCTTACAAAAAATATATCAATATTGTTTCTATTATCAAAAAGTTTTTAAGAGTAAAGAAAATGTTAAATTTTTTTTAAAAAGAAAAACCTAAGTTATGTTAGACCCTCCCCTACAGGTATCTCATGCATTGTCCTCATGTATGAATTAATGCATAGATGCATGAAAAAGAAGAAAGGAAGAAAAATATTACCTTAAGGTGGTGGTTCCGGTGGTGGCCTGATTGGTCCACGAAATGCGGCCCAATCGAATTTGCGTGGAGTTCGGAGGAACCCCCAGAAATCTCTCTAATATAACCTACTAAAATGATGTATACATGAATGATTTTTATTAAATATTTTACGCCATCTAATTTCCAAATTTCATAATTAATTTCGAGTCATTTTGTCAACCGCCTTGTCCCAAAGTGGAGTGTGAAAAGATGGAATGATTGACTTGGACTTAGGAAGTATGGGAACTAATACCGACTCAGGAAAGTGACTAAGTCAAGTAAAGGTTCAGGAGTCGAGATTGGTTCAGGAAGTGGGTCCAAATCAAGAAGTTGAAACTCAAGTCCACATTCATTTTCCCACAATGAAATGTGACTTAATATTGGTGATTCAAGTTCAAGAATGACAGGTGTGAGAATCAAAACTGACTCTAAAATACTACTCAAGTCGGGTAACAAAATAGGAGTCAATATTAATTCGAGAATTTGAACTGGATCACAAATTTGAGAATCTAGGTCACATTTCTCATTGAGTTCAATTTCATAAAATGAGAACTGGCCAATTTGTCAATGGGACTTTCAAAAGTATGAAATTGGTCAAGTTCAATATGATGATCATAAAAGATTGGCGATTCAATTTCATGATGAATTGGCATAGGATCCACTGTTGACTCGAGAAAAAGATTTAAATCAGGTGAAGACACCGGAGTCATTATTGAATCAGGAAGTAGAATTGAATCACCAAGTTATGGTTCAGATCATATCATTCTCAAGTTCAATTTCAAGAAAGGGATAACTTGCCAAACTGTCAATGTTATTTTCAAAATTTAGAGTTTGGGCAAGTTCAAATGGTTGTACTGAAATGGAATCTTATTTTCCAAACAACATGATTTTTCGGCTCTAATAGAATGGTTAGCGACATCAGAAATGGTCAAATGGTGAGAACGGAGAGTTTGGACCATCATATCTATGTCATGATTACGAGCGATTTGAGCCTGGGTCATGGCTTCAAGCATCTTTTCATAGTTGATTGGTTCATCGTTTTGTTACGATTGGACTTGAAAAGATGAAGTGTTGTATTGGAATTTATAATGAAATTGTGAGTCCGTCAGATTTTGTGATTGTTGCTTGGACTCACGCATACTCATTTCCAGGATTGATGGTTTTCTATTTTGAACTGGTAGAACTGAGTATGAACTTGAAAATATTGTGGACAAGGTGGATAAGGAGGACAAGTTGGTTGAAAGTTGGACTCGGGGGAGGTGAATCCCCATTGACTCTGTGATGATTTAAATTATTCTGAAAATTATGGTTATAAGATTAGGGCATGGGTTATATTGATTCGGATAAGACCAATCCGACACACTAGGTTGGTTAAAGTTATGATATATCGGGTTGATAATATCTGAAAAAGAGGTTGGGGTGTAATATGGATTACCATTAAAATTAGAAAATTTGTTATTATAAGCCATATCACACAAGAAATATCAAACACAAACAAAGAAAACCAAACAAATAAGCAGACAAATAGAAAGAAAAAAAATCTAACCTAAGTTAGGGTAAACCTTAGACCTAGACGACTCCTAACTGGTTAGACTGTCCACGGGGGTATATGTCGAATCTGACCACAAGTTAATCGGCCAGTAGGGGCAAGATTGGTGGAAGGCATCCACGCAGAAGCGACGGGCCTAATTAAGCCAAACCACCAGCCTTCGGGGTTTCACCCCTCATTCCCCAACCTTAGTCACTGATTTGGCAAGAGTCAGATTCAAATCAACTTTCCCCTTAGGTCAGTCTTCTATTTGAGTCCAGATGTCCCTAGGGCCAACGTCTACTCAGTTTTAATTAGGTTTGGGTTAGTGAGTGAGGAGATTGTTTGTGGGCTAAGGGAGGGTAATAACTTCCCCACCTTATCTTGTTTGTAAGACAAGCCCTTAAGCTAATTTAGTGCAGTGTATAAGTATATAGAAAAACGTAACACTCAAGCAATATTTCATACAAGAATGAACCTTATACTAAATGTTATGCACACATACCTTGGCTCCAGCACTCTTCAACAGTAAATAGAAAATGTAATGAAATAGACACGTGCCTAAATGCAAAGTCTAAATCATTTTTAGCATTTACAATCAACTTTTTACTGTTGTGTTAGAAATGTATATACAATGAGTTAAATAAGAAAATAAATGCTACAGAGATTAAACTATGCAATTCAGCCAACCTCCAGAAAATATAGGTTAGTAGTTCACTCAGATTGCCACAGGAATGTAGCAAATCTGAGGGCTTTTGGGCTCTGCTTTCTTGAGCAGAGTGCAGGGCCACTTATATGTCCATTGCAGCAAAAATTCCTTGTTGTTAAATCTGTACACCAAAAACAAAGAAGAAAGTTAACAAAAAATGTAAATCTAAAAAGAGAATAACTTACCATCTCTCCCCGGCAACGGCGCCAAAATTTGATTGAGTTAGAACCTGCATAAAAATACAGAATTTCAGAACTTTAAGAATAGAATGCAAGTACTCAATTCTACCGCAATAGCAAGTGGCTATGCGGGTCGTGATCCACAAGGAGGGACTAGCGTTGGAAGCTATTTTAGTAAGTTCTCTTTTAGGTTATAAAGAATGGTTAAAGATCTTCTTTTAGTTCTTAAAAAGAAAAGAAAATAAATTACAATGAAGTTAGGAAGAAAGTGGTAGATATAGAAGGTGGAGAAATAGAAGTGATATGTACAAATGAAATTGAAAAAGAGTGATAAAAGAAGTGGTGGATTGTGGTGTTCTAAACTAAAGAATTAAAAGAAAAGAAACTAAAAATTACTTACTTCTTTTGGCCAAATACTTACCTTGAATCTGTGATAATGATGTTACCTTGAAGTGAGGCATCGCATAGTCCATAAGAGTTGATTCCCGTCTCTTCCTATTATATCATCAAGACGATGCAAGTATGAAGTGATACAGAATGAGACTAAAAATCTATCGTTATGAGCTATCGGTGGCACTCGCAAAGGCAAGGCTCTTTCGATGCTATAAAACTCACTTGGATAGTAATTGGTACCAGAAGAAGAAAATTAGAAAGGAAGAAGAAGAACTTACAAATGAAACTATAGATTCAAACTTGTAACAATAAGAGAAAAGAAGAACAACTTACACCGGTGTCACTCTCAGTACAAGCTTCACTCTCGTTCTCCTATGAAACTCTGATCTCCTCTGAATTACATAAATAAAATTGAAATTACATAAAAAGAAAAATAAAACCCTACACTAAAAAGAAGGAAAAACTGACCTAAATTCTATCTCTGCTTGGTCCTCTCTCCTTTTTTGCCTTTGAGATTGCAGGTATTTATAGGAGAAATACAGAGGGTAGAGGAGTATGAAGATAAGGAAAGCTGGCTATTTTGAATTTGAATCCTCCCCTTATCTCCAAACTTGTTTGATGTGGATATTCAGTTCTGATCAACAGCTTATTGGCGTATTGATTGCTACATATCACTTATCAGATGACAGAATAAGAAATAATGATCAACTTAAGAGTTGTAGCCCTTTCAGTTCTCTTTCTGGATCATCTTGAATCATCAGATTTGAGTTCTGGTAGAGAAATTTATGATTCACATACTAAAATGTATTCAGCTAGAATCTGAGTCAAAATTGCTTCATCTCATCCATTGATCTTCTCTCATCCATTTATCCCTTTGGATTTGGATTCTGTATTTGACGTTATTCTTGGTTGATCTTTAGCTTTAACCACTTGATTCACCAAAAATGAATTTAACCAACTGGATTTGGGATCATCCTCCTCTAACCAAATAGATCTAGTTCAATCTGAATTTAACTGATATTTATTTGATTTTATCCTCTTTTCTCCCTATGATTATCTTCTGCAAAAAAGACATTTAAAAAAAAATTTAGCAGATTTATTAAATGATAAATGTGGATATGTAATAAAAAATAATGCAATAAATGTGTGCAATCATCTATCGATGATCAACGATTCCGCTGCGCATCTCTGATCAGCAACC
Organism: Agave tequilana; assembly: GCA_038442645.1. Lineage (NCBI taxonomy): Eukaryota > Viridiplantae > Streptophyta > Magnoliopsida > Asparagales > Asparagaceae > Agave > Agave tequilana. The sequence continues at coordinate 4,365 of JAVJIF010004228.1, forward strand.
GAGAGAATCCACAAGCTCCAAGCTCCAAGATCTGGACATGCAGATCCAGAGAAGTCAGAACTCCCCAACGAGTGGTGTGGTAAGGGCCAAGTGGCGTGCATAGATATGCATGATTAGGAAAGAGATGTGTGAAGTTCTTGCACAAATATTTAACAAAGAAAGAAGGTTTAGAAACAACCTTATGTGCTCTTGATCACTCCACAAATGTATTCAATGATTGATGTATCCTTTCCAATCTCCGTTATAGCAATGGCTATACCGGGTCGATTCTCGAGGAGAGCTCACGATAGAAGTTTTACGGTTTGTAGTGAAGAAATGAAAATGAAGATTCTTCTTTGTATTTACACAAATTCAAGAAGCATGGAAAAGAAAATTAAAGAAGTGGTGGATTTGTGCATTATGAAAAAGAAATCAAAAGAACTTTGGCGAAGTGTATTGCTTAAGAAAAGAAGCTAGTAAAAAAGATGTTGGAAAACTTTAGATGAGAAAGTACATGGCTAGCTAACATTACTTCGCTAACTTACTATACTTAATGGTGATGCTTGATTGCCTCATGTTGATTCATTGGCAATAGAGATTACTTTGCTTGTTTGTTCAAGTACTTTACCGTTTTGAAGATGAGTGTTCTCTTGTTCTTAGTTTGAAGCCTCATATTGATTCATTGGCTCTCTAGATAGATTTTCAATGATGAACTCTAGGATTGGTACTCAAGGGATGCTAAGTTAGAAGAATCAACATTCATTTAAACATTAAGACATAACAACAATTAGCTTGAAGTAAAGAAGTTGTTCTACAAGTAGCACATGTTTGGTGATCCATCTCCATGTTCCATCAAGGCTCTTGTTCTAGACAAGGCTCTAAATGAGGCACACATGAGTCATATGGAGTTTGAACAAGCATTTACCAAGGGAAAGCAACTCTACTTCCTTGGAAAGCAAAAGAAACTCTAACAATGCAAGTATAGAAATTTGCAATCATCCAAAGAGATAGAAGTTAGCTAGGTAAGTTGTTAGCTAGCCATGCAATAGAGATTTAGCTATCCATTACACAAGAAACAAAGCAACAATTCATGATGTAAAGCAAAGAGAAGTAAAGCAATGGAAATGCACTAGAATGAAAACAAGAAAGTAAAGCAAAGTAGAGCAACGTACTAGAGCTTGTAAAGAGAAGAATGAAGCTTTGATTAATCCTTGCTTACAAGTATGTCACCTCCTTGCTTACAAGCTTTCAACAGCACTCTCTTTCTCTCTTTGACAAAATCTCTAGGAGGAAGAAGATGGAGACTAAAACCTAGGAGAATACTAAAACAAAATACAAGAGTTTCCCCTAATTTCTCCTCTCTCTTCTCTCTTCCGCTCGTGAAGACCCTGGTCATGTATTTATAGCCCTCAGTGAGAATCATCTAGAGCCCTGGCCGTTGGCGCAAAATCTGGGATCTAACAGAATCACAACTGCCGCAAATTGGCGGGAAAATCTTGGATTTGGCGCAAAATCTGGGCCGTTGAGGCCAGATTTTCTGTTGTGAGTTTGTTGCGAGGTTGTTATCCACGTGGCCTTCTGGAAGATTGAGTTGGCGGCGGATCTCTCCTGATTCTGGATTCAAATCTTGGGTTCTTTTGGGCTTTGAATTAATCTCTTTAATTATTGCTAATTAAAGAGATTTTTGGGTTTTTTCTCTTTTAAGATGAGGACCTGCAAAAATAGAGAGAAAAGGATTAAAAATCACATTTTTATTTACAATATGCATGGTATGGAAGTGGTAAAATATGCAAATATGTATAACAATCACACCCCCATACCTAGCTTTTTCTCGTCCTCGAGCAAAAAGGAAGAAAAAGAAAGAAAAATCCTAACTAGTTTATTACACCACTTTCGTAGGTGACACGATTGCACTGAGCATGTGCAACAAGCCGTTAAACCTCTAGGTTACCCTAGAGGAGGAGTGTTGTCTCTGAGGGTTTTCAGCGGATTGCACCCACAAAATCCATAAAGAAAAATAAAAGGGTTAGTGAAAATTTTGATCCATGCTTTAAAGATTCCAACTTGAGCTATATTTCAGGTTACCCTAATCTTTTCATTCCTCTTATAAGCGTCTATTTAGAGTTTTGTTTTCAACTTAGGTTAAGTTTTTAGGGAAAAGATCAAAAACCGGATTTTGCATAAATCCTAGGATATATACATCTATAAATATGAAGGATCTTTCTTAGACTAAGTTCATTTATTTACTAATATATATAACATTTTTTTCTCTTTTTTTTTATTTTATTTTATATACAATGTTTATTTATTTACATTTCCTTAGCATCCTTAGGCTTTCTAGTTTACCCTTGTAACGAGTCTCTTACCGATGACTCCCAAACCAGACGGTCTTAGGGCACCAGATGAGAAAACATCCCTCGGGTTCGATGACTCAAGTAAACTAGGCCACGAAGGAATTTAAGGACTTAACCACCTTTAGGCGTGATCGGCAATGCTTCTTGAGGCACGACTAACCAGCTTAATCAGTGGCTAAGTATTTATTATTTATTTATATACATTTTTTTTTCTATATATATATTTTTTTTATTATATATATATGTAACTAAAATCTCAAAGTCTTTGATTAATCCTTCAATATGTTTAATGTATATATCCTAAAGAAAGAATTAAAATCTAGTAATTTTTCTAATCCTTTATTACTTAACCTAAAAATCTAACAAAACTCCTCTTTTCAACTTATAATTAGAAATCTTATTTAAGAGCTTCCTTAATCCCTAAATTTCAAGTTTGATTCTTTAAACATGGATCAAGAATTTCTTTTTTTTTTTTTTCTATTTTTTTTATATTTTTCTAAGAAAAGTAAAATCTAAAAAGAAAGGTAAAACCTAAAAGAAAGTGAAAATCCTAAAAATAAAAAGCCTAAAAAGAAAATGAAAAATCTTATGTTAGCATCTACCCCCCCATACCTATCTCATGCATTGTCCTCAATGTATGAAAGATGAAATGATGCATGAAATAGGTAAAGGATAAAGCTACTCCCTCTGTCGCTTTGGACCCGATGTGGTGCTAGGTCCAGCCGACTGTGATCTCCTCAATGCTGCCTCCATACCTTCTAATCGAGAGGATTGCTCCTCTACCTTTTTCCTAAGCCGGACCTGCCCCCTAAATATCTTCTTCATGCCCTTCCAGATGGTGGACATGAAGGCTCTTGATTCTGTTGGGGGTCCTGCCTCCAAAAATGTGGCTCATCTATCACCTCAGGCTTTCCTCCGAAGAGGACTCCACAGGTACATCCTCAGGCTGGGCACTGGGTGTCCAGAGCGCCTGCAAGCAACCATTATATGAGCTTGTGGGTCTCTCTACAGTAACAGGCACTCGGTCAAATGTATTAAAGACAGCGTCTGATATGAAATGTTTACACAGACGTGTGATTAAGATTGAATGGGAATGCTTTGCACCCCGAGTGCGGGAGGAATTTTCAAGAATGCATGGAAGATGGCCCTATTCAAACAGACCGTGTGGTTTCGTGTCATTAAATCATGGATTATTTGTAACACGGGTCTGTTAAAGGATGATTGATGGTCAAGCCCAAAATGTTGCGTTGGACCCAGCGTCCAATGCAATGAACATTTCTAAAAGTCGTGTTGGCTTTGAGCCCACGGTCCTGTATTGTGCAGCGGACTCCCATGATGGTTATGTAATCTAGCAATGGCAAGGGGTCGCTATGGTGGGGATGAATGGGGACATCAGTGATTTCAGCAATGAGTGGGATTGTGACAAGGATGTCACCGAATGGCATGTGTACTACAAATTGGTGTGTGTCAAAATTCACAGATGCATGATCAATTGAATTATAAAAAGTAGTGACAAGATCAGGGCAATAATATGCATCGTAGTCATTGTTATCATAGACCAAGGAGTACCAATTCCATGCACGTATTCTATCCACAAAGATGTGCCCATACCCCCCACTATCATTCAAAAGTATGGAAAAATCCCTTTCTACAAACAAATTCGGGGCCATGTATGATAATGGAATTAAAGCAAAGGATTTAAGTATGAGAAATCAAACCACCCCCGGAGATCGTGGGGGGAAATCCAAAAACAGATGTGCAGAAGGCACCCGGGACAGAATCTGGAAGAATGTCTCTGGATCTGCCACCAGAAGAATTAATCAGCCGACCAAAATTTTTCAGAGCACCAGAGGTGGCCGGAGTGCGGCGGATCGGCGGCTGAAGATGGGAAATTGCGGCAGTGCAGAGGTTCCAGGTGAAGGGAAAATTTGGCAGAGGTCGGCTCGGGAAGAAGGAGTTCAGATCTGAGAGGATTTGTGCGTTTGAGGGAGGAAGGGTAGGTGAAGGGAGTATTTATAGGGGTAGGTAGAATGAAATTTCCAAATTTAGCCCTAGGTCAAAAGTGTATTTACAACCCTAGGAAAAGGAAAATGAATGGAATCCTAGGGAAGATAGAATCCTAGGAATTTGAAACTCTTTGAAGCACAAAAATCCCTCATTTTTTTTATTTATTATTTATTATTTACAAAAGTGAAAAAGAAAATTATTTACAAGAGTGGTCCCAAAATGATATGCAGGGAAATTCTCGGGAAACTATACAGATGGAATGGTCACAGATAAACTGGGTCGCAAAAACCCAATTCATAACTTCTTGTGACACGAATTCAGTGGTAAGGTGATTGAGGCTAAACCTGCACAAAAAATACGGAATTTCAGATCTTATAATGAAGATGTGCAAGTGCTCAATTCTTCCGCTATAGCAAGTGGCTATGCGGGTCGTGATCCACAAGGAGGGTTTGCGATGGAAGCTTTACAGTTCTTTATTGAAATCGTTAAGAAGAAAAGCGAAGATTCTTCTCTGTTTTTAAAGTTATAAAAATGAAAAAAAAGTTATATTAAAGTTAGAAGAAAATGAAAGATGAAGAAGGTGGAAAATAGAAAACGATGAAAAGCGACTATGTACAATGAAGTGGAGAAGAAGTTGGAGGAGGTGGTTGGTGATCTAAACTAAGAAAGAAAAGAAAAGGAGTAAAGAAAAGTAAAGAGATACTTACCTAGGTTGAGTGATGACTTACTTGGAAACCTTTTTGCAAGTTCTACCTTTTTGCTTCGGAGGCGTTCAACGCATAGATCATAAACTCGAGCTCGGTCCCCGTGCACATTATATCGTCAAGCATAAGAAGAACGAAGTGATGCGGAGCTTGGAAGAGGAGAACGTCTTCATGAACTATCGCTGGCTCTCACGTAGCTCAGTTATACTTGCTTTGGAATTCGCTTGTACACTCAACAACAACAACCAAGGTAAAGTAGAAGAGGAAGAGGAAAGCAAAACAAATGTAAAGTAAAGCAGAATAGAAAACAAACAAAGCATTTACCTTTATTACTTGCTGAGACAATGAAAGAAAGGAGTAGGGTACATCGTCGGTGTCACTCTCAACATCAGCCCCTCTCTCTTACTTACATGAATCTTCTTCTACCCTAAGCTACATACAAGTTACATAAAAGTAAAACTAAACTACAAAATGGAAAAACTAGTCTAAGATCCTAACTCTGCATTGGCCGTCCCTTTTGCCTTTGAGTGCAGGTATTTATAGGAGAAATGGAGAGGGTAGAGGAGTATGAAGATAAGTAAATCTGGCAATTTTTGAACTCCCCTTATCTTCAAACTTGATTTGAGTGGATATTCAGTTCTGATCTGCAGTTTGTTGGCGTATTGATTGCTGAATATCACTTATCAAATGACAGAATTAGAAATAATGATCAACATAAGAGTTGTAGCTCTGTCAGTCTTCTTTCTGGATCATCTTGAATCATCAGAATTGAGATTTTGTAGCAAAAGTTATGATTTGAATACTAAAATGTATCCAGTCAGAATCTGAACCAAACTTGCTTCCATTGATCTTTGCTTCAACCGATCGATTCTGAGAGGATTCTTCTCAACCAGTTTTCAACCTCTTGATTTTGCCCTGATTTATTGAGTGTGAATTAACTCTGATTTAATTCAGAATTTTGGTGGGCTTTGGGCTCATTTCTCTTCATCTCCTTAAAGAATGAGCCTGCAAATAAATTAAGCAATTAATTAAGATAATGTAAAGTTTTATTCTAAAATAAGTATGGAAATATGATATTAAATATGCAATATTAGCGACCAATCACACCCCCATACCTATCTTTTGCTCGTCCTCGAGCAAAACAGCTAAACTATACTAAGGATTATTAGACCACTTTCGCAGGTCGCGCGATTGCACTGAGCATATGCAACAAGCCGTTAAACCTCTAGGTTCCCCCTAGAGGACGAGTTTTGTCTCGTGAGGGTTTTCAGCGGATTGCACCCACAAAATCCATAAGAAAGAGAAATAAAGAGTTAGTATTTTCGAAAAGCATTTTGAAAGAGAAAAATATTTGAAATATGATTGTAAGATCTAAGCAATCTATAAGTTATAGGAAAATCGAATTTTTCATTCCTAAACTTAGTCTCTATTCAAAAATTTGTTATCAATCAAAGTAAGGAGTCAAATTGTACTTCTCATCTAGTCTATTACTTTACCCTAAGTCATATGCACCTTGTGACTGTGAAAATTTTGACTAAGGGTTCATTAACTCTAACTCTTATGCCTTATTTTATTTGTATATATATATATATATATATATATATATATATATATATATATATATGGTATTATTCCTTAGTTTAGGCTTTCTAATCTGCCCATGTAACGAGCCTTTAATCGATGACTCCCAAACCAGTCGGTCTTAGGGCACCAGGTGAGAAGACACCCCTAGGACTTAAGGACTCGAGCAAACAAGGCCACAAAACTAAGGATTTTATTATATGAACCTCTTTTAGGCGTGAATACTTATGCTTTATTAGGCACAAATACCCAGCTTAATCAGAGGATCTAATCATCTTTCGCATAAATACTAAGGCTTGCTTAGGCCAAAGCACCTAGCTAATCAATAATTAGATTTATTCATTTTTTTTTTACTTATCTAATCATCTTTCGCATAAATACTAAGGCTTGCTTAGGCCAAAGCACCTAGCTAATCAATAATTAGACTTATTCATATTTTTTTTTATAAGGCATAAGAATCTTTGTTTTTGAACCCTAAGTGTGTAAGTGTATGAAGTGTGCATATTTCATCAAGGTAAAGATCAAGACTAAATTACTTTGACAAATTATCTTCCTAACTCTAAAAATCAAACAAATAATCTTATTTTGACCAAGTATAAGAAATCCTAATTTAGATTTTCCTATTCCTTAAAATTAACTTAATTTCTTACAAAAATAAGTCAAAATATTGTTTCTATTTTTCAAAAAGTTTTTAAAAGTAAAGGAAAATGTTAAAAAAAAAATTTTATTTTAAAGAAAAAGAAAAGTTATGTTAGACCCTCCCCCACACCTATCTCATGCATTGTCCTCAATGTATGAATTAATGCATAGATGCATGAAAAGACGACAGGGAAGGAAAGTTTTACCTTAAGGTGGTGGTTCCGGTGGTGGTCTGATTGGTCCACGAAACGCGGCCCAATCAACTTTTCTTGGGTCTCGAAGGAACCCACCAGAAGTATCTTTAATATAACCCATTAAAAAGATGTATCCATAAGGATCTTTATTAAATATTTAACCCCATCTAATGTCCATATTCCATAACTAATTTCGGAGTCAAATTTGTCAACCACCTCGTCCCAGAATGGAGTATGAAATGATAGAACGGTTGACTTGGACTCAGGAAGGACAAGAACTAATACCGACTCGGGAAGGTGACTTAAGTCAAGTAAAGGTTCAGGAGTCGAAATTGGTTCAAGAAGCGGGTCCAAGTCAAGAAGTTGAAACTCTAGTCCACATGTATTTTCTAACAGTGGAATGTGACTTAATGTGGGTGATTCCAGTTCAGGAATGATAGGTGGAGGAATCAAAATTGACTCTAAAATATTACTCAAGTTTGGTAACAAAACAGGAGTCAAGATTAATTCAGAAAGTTGAACTGGATCACAGATTTGAGAATCTAGGTCACATATCTCATTGAGTTCAATATCAAAAAATGGAGAACTTACCAATTTGTCAATAGGATCTTCAAAAGTGTATAATTGGTCAAGTTCAATATGATCCTCAAAGATGGGTGATTTAATTTCATTATGAATTGGGATAGGATCCAATGTCGACTCCGGGAAAAGATTGAAGTTAGGTAAAGCTACCGGAGTCATTATTGAATCAGGAAGAAGAATTGAATCACTAAGTTGGGGTTCAAGATCATATTCATTTTCAAGTTCGATTTCAGGAAAAGGATAACTCGCCAAATTATCAATTTCATTTGGAGTTTGGGCAAGTTTAAATGGTTATGCTGAAATGGAATCTTGATTTCCAAAACTACATGACTCTTCGGCTCTAACAGAATAGTTAGTGACATCAGGACGGTGGGAACGTAGAGATTCGACCATCATATCTATGTCACGATTACGAGTGTTTTGAGCCTGAGTCATGGCTTCAAGCATCTTTTCATAGTTGATAGGTTCGTTGTTTTGATGAAAAGATGAAGAATTGTCTTGGAAGTGGTAGTGAAATTGTGAGTCCATCAGATTTTGGGATTTGTGTTTGGACTCACGCATACTCATTTCCAAAATTGATGGTTTCCTATTTTGGACGGGTGGAACTGAGTATGAATCTTGAAAATATTGTGGACTAGGTGGAGAAGGAGGACAAGTTGGTTGATAATTATACTCGGGGGAGGTGAATCCCCACTGACTCGGTGAAGAGTTAAAATTATTATGGACATTATAGTTATTAGATTGGGGGTATGGGTTATATTGATTCGGATAAGACCAATCCGGCACACTAGGTTGGTCAAAGTTATGATATGCCGGGTTGGTAATATCCGAAAATGAAGTCGGTGTGTAATAGGATTATTATTGTAGTTGAAAAAATTATTATTATAGTCCATATCACACAATACAAACAAAAAGAAAGAAAACAAACAAATAAACAAACAAGAAAGAAAAATTTCTAACCTAAGTTAGGGTAGACCTAGACCTAGACGACTCCTAACTGATTAGACTGTCCATGGGAGGTTTAATGTAGACTTTGACCACAAGCTAATCAGCCAGGTCAGGGCAAGATTGGTGGGAGGTTTTCCGTCAAAGACGTTCCTTAATTAAATAACCACCAATCTTTGGGCTTTCGGCCCTTAATCCCTTTCCTAGACACTGATTTGGCAAGAGTCAAGTTCCAACACCTTTCCCCCTTAGGATAATCTCCTAATTGAGTCCGAGATGTCCCTAGGGCCAACGTCTACTTATTTTAAGTTAGGCTTGGGTTAGTGAGTGCTTGGAATGTGATTTTTGGGCTAAGGAAGGGTGATTAAATCCCCACCTTATCTTGTTATGGGTGGTGCCCTTAAGATCAGTTTTTTGTGCAAGTGTACAAGATAAATAAGATGCACTCAAAGCGATATAAATCAACCAAGAGATAGTCCTATTCTAGATGCAATGCAAACATACCTTGCTCCAGCACTCTTCAACAGTAAAAAATAAAGGAATTAAAAAGACACGTGCCTAAAATGCAAATGTCTAATCAATTTTTTTATCTTTTCAACAAATATTTTACTGTTGATTATTAGTAGGCTTATGTTATGGCATATAAGAAAAATTAAAGTTGCAGCAAACTAGAATTTGTAAACTAAGCAGCCCTGCAAAAAAGCTGTTAGTAGTCCACTCGTCCTTGCCGCGGATCCGCGGCTTTTGCCGTGGAATCGCGGCAATTCAGAGGGCCCTTGGTCTCTGCTTTTTGGAGCAGAGGCCCAAGGCCACTTGTATGTCACTGCAATAATAATTTTCAGCTTTGCTTGCCTTGTAACCTGCAACAGAGAAGAAAATTCGTTTAGTTCTAAAAAATTTGCAATAAAAATTCAGATTTCAATAAAAACCGTTTACCATCCCCGGCAACGGCGCCAAAATTTGATTGAGGCTAAACCTGCACAAAAAATACGGAATTTCAGATCTTATAATGAAGATGTGCAAGTGCTCAATTCTTCCGCCTATAGCAAGTGGCTATGCGGGTCGTGATCCACAAGGAGGGTTTGCGATGGAAGCTTTACAGTTCTTTATTGAAATCGTTAAGAAGAAAAGCGAAGATTCTTCTCTGTTTTTAAAGTTATAAAAATGAAAAAGAAAGTTATATTAAAGTTAGAAGAAAATGAAAGATGAAGAAGGTGAAAAATCAGAAAACGATGAAAAGCGACTATGTACAATGAAGTGGAGAAGAAAGAGTTGGAGGAGGTGGTTGGTGATCTAAACTAAGAAAGAAAAGAAAAGGAGTAAAGAAAAGTAAAGAGATACTTACCTAGGTTGAGTGATGACTTACTTGGAAACCTTTTTGCAAGTTCTACCTTTTTGCTTCGGAGGCGTTCAACGCATAGATCATAAACTCGAGCTCGGTCCCCGTGCACATTATATCATCAAGCATAAGAAGAACGAAGTGATGCGGAGCTTGGAAGAGGAGAACATCTTCATGAACTATCGCTGGCTCTCACGTAGCTCAGTTATACTTGCTTTGGAATTCGCTTGTACACTCAACAACAACAACCAAGGTAAAGTAGAAGAGGAAGAGGAAAGCAAAACAAATGTAAAGTAAAGCAGAATAGAAAACAAACAAAGCATTTACCTTTATTACTTGCTGAGACAATGAAAGAAAGGAGTAGGGTACATCGTCGGTGTCACTCTCAACATCAGCCCCTCTCTCTTACTTACATGAATCTTCTTCTACCCTAAGCTACATACAAGTTACATAAAAGTAAAACTAAACTACAAAATGGAAAAACTAGTCTAAGATCCTAACTCTGCATTGGCCGTCCCTTTTGCCTTTGAGTGCAGGTATTTATAGGAGAAATGGAGAGGGTAGAGGAGTATGAAGATAAGTAAATCTGGCAATTTTTGAACTCCCCTTATCTTCAAACTTGATTTGAGGTGGATATTCAGTTCTGATCTGCAGTTTGTTGGTGTATTGATTGCTGAATATCACTTATCAAATGATAGAATTAGAAATAATGATCAAAATAAGAGTTGTAGCCCTATCAGTCTGCTTTCTGGATCATCTTGAATCATCAGAATTGAGATTTTATAGCAAAAGTTATGATTCGAATACTAAAATGTATCCAGTCAGAATCTGAACCAAACTTGCTTCCATTGATCTTTGCTTCAACCGATCGATTCTGAGAGGATTCTTCTCAACCAGTTTTCAACCTCTTGATTTTGCCCTGATTTATTGAGTGTGAATTAACTCTGATTTAATTCAGAATTTTGGTGGGCTTTGGGCTCATTTCTCTTCATCTCCTTAAAGAATGGGCCTGCAAATAAATTAAGCAATTAATTAAGATAAGGCAAAGTTTTATTCTAAAATAAGTATGGAAATATGATATTAAATATGCAATATTAGCGACCAATCATAAGGAATGGCTTTAAACGTTGACCGTTCACAGTGAATTTGTTGCCATTATTTGGGTCAAGAATCTCGATCGCACCGTGTGAGAAGACTCTATGTACTATGTATGGTCCTGACCACCTGGTTCTCAATTTACCAGGAAAAGGTGGAGTCGTGAATTGTACAATAGAATCTTTTGTCCTAAGACAAAAATTTTCCGGTGAATGGATCTATCGTGAAAAAGTTTGGCTCTGTGTTTTGTGATCCGAGCATTGTCATATACTTCGTTTCTTAGCTCTTCAAGCTCGGATATCTGCAACTTCCTTAAAGCACCGGCTTTATCCAAATCCAAGTTCAGTTGTTTTAAAGCCCACATAGCTCGGTGTTCTAATTCCACAGGCAAGTGACAAGGTTTTCCAAATACAACTCGATATGGCGACATACCGAGGACAGTTTTGTAAGCAGTCCTGTATGCCCATAAGGCATCAGTGAGTTTGATGGACCAATCCTTACGGTTCTGTCCTACAGTTTTCTCCAAGATGAGTTTTATTTGTCTATTCGTGACTTCTACTTGCCCGTTGGTTTGAGGATGGTATGCCGTGGATAATTTGTGAGTAATAGAGTATTTACGCATCAGGGCTTCAAAAGCCCGATTACAAAAATGACTCCCATTATCGCTTATTATCGCACGGGGGGCTCCGAAGTGAGAGATGATGTAGTCTCGAAAAAACTTGATGACAACATGGTTGTCATTTGTCCTTGTTGGAATTGCTTCAGCCCATTTGGAAACATAATCTACGGCTACCAAAATGTATTGGTTACCGTAGGACAGAGGAAAGGGTCCCATAAAATCGATGCCCCAGAGGTCAAAAATTTCGACTTCCAAGATGGGTGTAAGAGGCATCATGTCTCTCTGAGTGATACGACCCGTCACCTATCACATAGCTTGCAAAAAGTATATGCATCCTTAAAGAGAGTGGGCCAGTAGAATCCACTCTGAAGCACTTTCTCAGCAGTTTTCCGTGGACCAAAATGTCCACCGCAAGCTAGCTTGTGACAAAATGTCAAAACACTCTGATGTTCATCCTCAGGAAGGCACCTACGTATTATTTGGTCAGGACAATATTTGAATAAATACGGTTCATCCCAAAGAAGAACCGCATTTGACGCATGAAACGGTGTTTTTCCTGGCCTGACTAATGAGAAGGTATTTGCCTGGTAGCAAGGTAATTCACTATGTCAGCAAACCAAGGCTCTCCACATATCTCAAAAATGTGTTCGTCAGGGAAATCGTCATTAATTGGTATTCTCTCCTTAGGTGCATTTGGGATTCTCGACAAGTGATCAGCTACCACATTCTCAACGCCCTTTTTGTCTTTAATCTCCAAATCAAACTCTTGCAAAAGAAGTATCCATCGAATAAGTCTTTCCTTAGCATCTTTCTTTTGCATTAAGTACTTTAGGGCGGAGTGATCAGTAAAAATAATTGTCCTGGACCCTAGCAGATATTGGCGAAACTTCTCCAACGCAAAGACAACCGCTAAAAATTCCTTTTCAGTAGTTGTATAATTGAGTTGGGCATCATTCAGTGTTCTGCTAGCATAATAGATTACGTGTTGCCTAGTATCAATACGCTGCCCTAAAACAGCGCCTATAGCAAAGTCAGAGGCATCACACATAATCTCAAAAGGTTTGGTCCAATCTGGTGCAGAGATGATCGGTGATGAGACAAGTCTATTCTTAAGCTCCTTCCATGATTTTTGACATTCCTCATCAAATATAAAGGGTACATCCTTTCCTAAGAGATTTGTCAAGGGTCTTGCAATGTTGCTAAACCCTTGAATAAATCGCCTATAGAAGCCGGCGTGCCCTAAGAATGATCTAATGTCCTTTAAGCATGTTGGTTCAGTGAGCTTTGTTATGACTTCCACTTTAGACTTGTCCACCTCAATTCCTATACTTGATACCTTGTGCCCAAGAACAATTCCTTGCTTGACCATAAAGTGACACTTTTCCCAGTTAAGTGTCAAATTTTTCTCCATACAGCGTTGCAAGACTAGCTTCAAATGGTACAAGCATTGCTCAAAGGAATCCCCATAAATCGAAAAATCATCCATGAAAATTTCTAAAAATTTCTCCACCATGTCTGAAAAAAGGCTCAACATGCAACGTTGAAACGTTGCGGGAGCATTGCATAGGCCGAAGGGCATCCTTCGGTATGCAAACGTTCCAAAAGGACAGGTGAAGGTAGTCTTATCTTGGTCCTCAGGAGAGATCGGGATTTGATTATATCCTGAATATCCATCCAAGAAACAGTAATACTCGTGTCCCGCTAATCTCTCTAGCATCTGGTCAATGAACGGAAGAGGAAAGTGGTCTTTACGTGTGGCAGTGTTCAACTTCCTGTAATCGATACAAACTCGAATCTTCGTTGGAAGACGTGTTTGTATCAATTCTTTATTCTCATTTTCCACCACAGTAAATCCTGCTTTCTTAGGCACAGCGTGAACTGGACTTACCCACTGACTATCGGATATGGGATAGATAATCCCATTGTCTAATAGTTTCAAGATCTCGTCTCTAACAGCTTCCTGCATGATTGGGTTAAGTCTACGCTGTGGGTCTCGTTTTGGCTTGGCATCTTCCGTCAAATGAATCCTATGTTGAACAATGGAAGGACTAATCCCCTTGATATCAGCCATGGTCCAACCAATGGCTTCTCTATTTTCCCTTAACACAGAAAGGAGATCCTCTTCTTGTTGTTCAGTGAGATTGGATGCAATTATTACAGGAAAGGATTCCTTCTCATCCAAGTACTTGTACTTGAGATGGTCGGGAAGAATCTTAAGCTCAGAAGAAGGGATAGGATCTATCACTGGTTGTTCATGGTTCAAGGGAAGAATAGGGGTGGAATTAGTGGTCCTTTCAACATTTGATTCAACAATCTGATCAAGGTTGAAGTCATCAGACTCCAACTCAAATTCCTCTTCAGACTCATACTCAACCTCCTCAACATGTTCACTAGTTAATCCCTCTATCAAGTTCACTTCGAAAGAGTCATTGTCCAAATCCCTTGGCTGCTTTCCCAGATGGAAAACATTAACCTCTTTTGTCATATCTCCGAAAGTTAGCCGCATCGATCCATTTCTACAGTTGATGATCGCATTTGCGGTGGCTAAGAAAGGTCATCCGAGAATGACAGGTGTCTGTGCTCTGTGATTTTGTACGGGTTGTGTTTCAAGAACAACAAAGTCTACGGGGTAAATGAATTCCCCGACCCGTATTAAAACATCTGTAATCTCTCCCTTGGGAATCTTTACAGAGCGGTCAGCCAATTGTATAGTCATCTGGGTTGGACGAAGGTTGCCTAACCCTAACTGCTGATACACGAAAAAGGGGAGAAGATTGATGCTCGCGCCCAAGTCTAGCAAAGCCCTATTTATGGTGGTCTGCCCTATGATGCAAGAAATGGTTGGGCTCCCTAGATCTTTGTATTTCACAGGGATTGGACCATTGAGCAGTTCACTTATGTTGGAAGCCAAGAAGACTTTTTTAGGGACATTTGCTTTTCTCTTTTTGGTACACATTTCTTTTAGAAACTTGGCGTAGGATGGGACTTGTTGAATAGCATCAAGGAGAGGGACATTGATTTGTACTTGGTTGAATATCTCTCTTATCTTCTCCATGTGAGCATTCATCTTATGATTTGTGAGCCTATTTGGGAATGGGACAACAGGCTTGTATGTTTGCTCATCAACTTTCTCTTTTCCTTTGGACTGGGAAGTGGATGGTTGTGTGCTTGAAGAAGGACTATCTTGAATCGGTTGAATTGGAACAGAAGGTGGTGGTTTTGACACAGATTTGGGAGACTGATTTGAAACCTTATTATCTACATGCTTCCCAGATCTAAGGATTTGAATAGCTTGGCATTGGCTGGGGCCCAAGTCTTCAACTTCGTGCAGGGAAAATGAGTTTTGGGATTGGGCACTGGTTGGCTAGGTAACATTCCTTTTTGTCATTCAGTCAGAGAATTAGCCAACTGCCCTATCTGGATTTGCAATTTGTTCATGTCCTGCTGCTGATTGTTCATCATTGAAGCTTGGGTCTTAGATTAGGTCTCTATCATTTTCTCCAAATCAGAAATTCGCTTGTCTGAAGGATTGGGTGGTGGATGATGCTGGTACTAGGGCTGAAAATTTGCTTGGTAAGGCACAGGATTTTGATATGACTGGAATCTTGGTGGACTTTGATATGAATGGACATTTGGTGGGTTCTGGTGGTAAGTCGGTGGATGAGACTGAGCCGGGTATTGTTGTGGAAATGGTTGCCTCGGCTGCTCAGGACCAGACTGACTCCAAGAAAAGTTTGGATGGTTTCTCCACCCCGGATTGTAAGTCTTAGAGTAAGGATTGTAAGTGGGTCTGGTGTATGCGGCATTCGTACTCTCCTGAAACATTTGAGTTTGATATACTGGACACTCCTCAAACAGATGATTCAGATCATGGCAGTAGGTACAACCCGGGTTTACCACAGGTGATGGGTTGACCTGATTAACAGCAGAATTTTCCCTGGACTCTAGCAATTCAATCCTCTTCATCAATTGTGTGATTTTAGCTTCTGAAGCTATCGAGGATCCTATGGAGTGTAAACCAGTTCTGAAAGTTGTGGGTGTGGGTTTCTCAGTACATGACTCCCACTGGACTGTCTTTTCAGCTAAAGCCTCAAAAAGATCCCAACCTTGATCTTCATCCTTCTTTAAGAATTCTCCTTGGCACATGGTTTCAAGGAGTGTCTTAGTCTGATAATCGAGTCCATCATAGATAATCTGGCACTGGCGCCATTTTTCTATACCGTGATGGGGACACAGGGCTACTAGGTCTTTGAAGCGCTCAAAGTACTTCCAGAATTGTTCATTAGCTTCTTGTTTGAATTGCATTATATTCTTCCTCATAAGGGCTGTCTTATGGATAGGATAAAACTTTTTAAGAAAGACCTTAACGAAATCATCCCAAGAAGAAATTGAGCTGACTGGGAGATTATAAAGCCACTTCTTAGCAATATCCTTAAGTGCGAAAGGTATAAACCTAAGTCTGACAGCATCTTCGTTCAACTGGGAAATTCTCATCATAAGGCATACTTCTTCAAACTCTCGAATGAAGAAGTATGTATCCTCAGATTCAAGGCCATGGAATCGTGGAAGAGTGTTTATGAACTGGGGCTTTAACTCAAAGTTACTTCCATTTGTGTTTGGGAGGAGAATGCAAGATGGAAGTGATGTGCGAATCGGATAGAACTTGTCTTGCAACGACACGTTGTTGGTCATGACTGGGATTGTGTCAAGTGGTGGTGTATGTGCCAGTGTAGAGATTCTCACAAGCCTAGCAGAATTCGGATCTCGATACCACTCTTGCATACAATTACACAATCAACGTGCACCGATCACACAGGCAAAAAATGAAAAATAACAAACAAGAAAAAAGAAAAATCAATCCAAGCTTTCTAGGTTTCCTGGACCTAGACGACTCCTAACTTTAGATTGTCCACAGGAGGTTTGGTGTAGACTTTGACTATAAGCAAATCAGCCAGGGAAGGTCAAGGTTGGTGGGAAGTTTTCCGTCAGAGACGTTCCTTAATTAAGTAACCATCAACCTTCGGGCTTTCGGCCCTCAACCCCTTTCCTAGACACTGATTTTATAAAAGTCACTTTCCAACACTTTTCCCTCCTAAGTGAGTCCGGATGTCCCTAGGGCCAGCGTCTAGCAATTTTTATTTAGAAGCTTAGGATTGTGAGTGCTTGGGAAAATGATTTGCGGGCTAAGGAAAGGGTGATAAAATCCCCACCTTATCTTTTTTATGGGTAATGCCCTTAAAGTTGATTTGTGCAAGTGTACAATATAACAAACAAGGTTCACTCAAAGCGTAATTAAATCAAGCAAAGAGTGAGTCCTAGTCTATATGCTATGCTTACGTACCTTGCCTCCAGCACTCTTCAACAGTAAAATTAAAGGAATTGAAAGACACGTGCCTAGAATGCAAATGTCTAAACAATTTTTTTAACTTTGCAACAAATTTTTTACTGTTGATTAGCAGATATAAGGTGAAGCATACAAGATTTTATGTATTGCAGCAGCTGTATTTTGCAGAGAAGCAAGCTCTGTAGAAAAGTGGTAAGTAGTCAACTCCTCCTTGCCGCAATTCTGTGGCAAAAACCCAGAATTTGCGGCAATTCAGAGGGATCCTGGTCTCTGCTTTCGAGAGCAGAGGCCCAGGTCCACTTATATGTTTCTGCAATGCAAATTTTCTTGTTTCTTCAACCTGTAACCTGCAACAGAGAAGAAGATTCGTTTAGTTCTTCACTTGAAATCAAAAACCGTTGCTCTCCCCGGCAACGGCGCCAAAAATTGATTAGGAAAGATATGTGTGAAGTTCTTGCACAAATATTTAACAAAGAAAGAAGGTTTAGAAACAACCTTATGTGCTCTTGATCACTCCACAAATGTATTCAATGATTGATGTATCCTTTCCAATCTCCGTTATAGCAATGGCTATACCGGGTCGATTCTCGAGGAGAGCTCACGATAGAAGTTTTACGGTTTGTAGTGAAGAAATGAAAACGAAGATTCTTCTTTGTATTTACACAAATTCAAGAAGCATGGAAAAGAAAATTAAAGAAGTGGTGGATTTGTGCATTATGAAAAAGAAATCAAAAGAACTTTGGCGAAGTGTATTGCTTAAGAAAAGAAGCTAGTAAAAAAGATGTTGGAAAACTTTAGATGAGAAAGTACATGGCTAGCTAACTTTACTTCGCTAACTTACTATACTCAATGGTGATGCTTGATTGCCTCATGTTGATTCATTGGCAATAGAGATTACTTTGCTTGTTTGTTCAAGTACTTTACCGCTTTGAAGATGAGTGTTCTCTTGTTCTTAGCTTGAAGCCTCATATTGATTCATTGGCTCTCTAGATAGATTTTCAATGATGAACTCTAGGATTGGTACTCAAGGGATGCTAAGTTAGAAGAATCAACATTCATTTAAACATTCAAGACATAACAACAAATTAGCTTGAAGTAAAGAAGTTGTTCTACAAGTAGCACATGTTTGGTGATCCATCTCCATGTTCCATCAAGGCTCTTGTTCTAGACAAGGCTCTAAATGAGGCACACATGAGTCATATGGAGTTTGAACAAGCATTTACCAAGGGAAAGCAACTCTACTTCCTTGGAAAGCAAAAGAAACTCTAACAATGCAAGTATAGAAATTTGCAATCATCCAAAGAGATAGAAGTTAGCTAGGTAAGTTGTTAGCTAGCCATGCAATAGAGATTTAGCTATCCATTACACAAGAAACAAAGCAACAATTCATGATGTAAAGCAAAGAGAAGTAAAGCAATGGAAATGCACTAGAATGAAAACAAGAAAGTAAAGCAAAGTAGAGCAACGTACTAGAGCTTGTAAAGAGAAGAATGAAGCTTTGATTAATCCTTGCTTACAAGTAATGTCACCTCCTTGCTTACAAGCTTTCAACAGCACTCTCTTTCTCTCTTTGACAAAATCTCTAGGAGGAAGAAGATGGAGACTAAAACCTAGGAGAATACTAAAACAAAATACAAGAGTTTCCCCTAATTTCTCCTCTCTCTTCTCTCTTCCGCTCGTGAAGACCCTGGTCATGTATTTATAGCCCTCAGTGAGAATCATCTAGAGCCCTGGCCGTTGGCGCAAAATCCGGGATCTAACAGAATCACAACTGCCGCAAATTGGCGGGAAAATCTTGGATTTGGTGGCAAAATCTGGGCCGTTGAGGCCAGATTTTCTATTGTGAGTTTGTTGCGAGGTTGTTATCCACGTGGCCTTCTGGAAGATTGAGTTGGCGCGCGGATCTCTCCTGATTCTGGATTCAAATCTTGGGTTCTTTTTGGCTTTGAATTAATCTCTTTAATTATTGCTAATTAAAGAGATTTTTGGGTTTTTTCTCTTTTAAGATGAGGAACTGCAAAAATAGAGAGAAAAGGATTAAAAATCACATTTTTATTTACAATATGCATGGTATGGAAGTGGTAAAGTATGCAAATATGTATAACAATCAATGCACACGTGTATCGATAAATTTGAGTCAAAGAGCATGTATTGAAAATCGTGTCGTGAACACATGCATACAGAAGCAGACAAGGAGGCAGTAAGTAAAGTAGATAAGGCAACACCAGTTATCTCTTGAACTAATATAAAATTGATAAAACTGATAAAACCAAATAAAGCCAAATTCAAGCAAAATCAATCATACAAGCTTAGGCCACAGCTCCATGAGAGTAATACGTTGAAGGAATAATCCAAATAAGGAAACCCTCATCTATATACTTTTATCCCATGTCACCATAATCCGAGCGTATACAATCTGAATTGCAAAATAACACAGCAAATTGTAAATTAATATCTTATTATAATTGGGGCCGTCTAAGTTAGGTCTTAGTATGCGTCCAATTTCACATACTTCTACTTACAACTTATAGGGCCAGTTATTTGGAAACTAACGGAGTTTGATGAACCATGTTTAGAATGGGTCTGTACATGCCTGGGACAACGGTACAGGAGTATCCAGTGCTGAGGTAGAATGTACCGCTAGGTACCGGGACTTATTGTACGCCCGAACAGGAATAGGGTATCGCAGATCCCATAGAAATAGGCCTGGGGCATGTGCATACCCGACAGGAATAAATAGGAGGGGTAGGAGTGCCAATATACCCCCACAAAATTCCTAGTGGACATCAGGTAATCCCTCAAGAATGTGGCCATGCGTGACACGATATGACCACCATAAACATGAAACTAATCAGGACCCATCAGTTTCCCCCAAACCAGGTGCAAGTTTTCTTATTTATAATTTATTATATAATTATCAATTTATAAGAATAACAGGAGCAGGACAGGTTCAGAAACTCAAGAGTGCAAGAGTACTTGAGTATTAGGGATACAGGTCACTGTATAAAATATGGATAACAGGTACAGGATTTTCGTAAATATAATAATCACAGGTTAACATGACAGGTGGCAGGTGATAAGTAATATCATAAAAGGAGTAGGTGCCAAGTAGTAGCATGTCAAGGGTCAAGTGATACCAGGTAGGTGATAAGAGACAGCCACAGTAAATGTTAGCACATCAAGTGAAAGCATGTCAAGCGATACAGAAAAATAGTGCCGATATAAGAGATCGGTACAAATACCGAAAAACCATGCAGTCTCAGGAAAATAGTATAAGTAAGATTTCAAGCTCTTCATAACCATTAATAGAAGAATAAATAAACTATCAAGCAGGCAATTAGCAAGCAAGCGAACATCCAAGCGGAGCTAAGCAAACTGGAGGCATGGACAGCAAACAGTGTTTAATGACTAGAGCGCTTGATAGAGATAATGGAATGACTCGGCTTAAAAGATGAGTCTAAAATCTGGCAGATGTTGTCTAGGCGAATCTAGTGATAAAGCGCTGAGCGCTAAGCATGCCTACCAGGCGGAGCATGAGAAACCTGACGGTCTAAGTGCACTCCTCTTTCGAGAAAGTGAGCGAGAACCCTAGGGTTGTACGCTCATGGTCTAAGCGCATTCTCGGTAGCTAGCACAAAACCCATAAGGGTGCAAGGCTTAAAATCTATTGGGTAGCCACCTCGGTAGTGGGCAGAAACCCAGAGTCTATACAAGAGTACCTGCACGAGATGTTAGTACCACATTCCATACATATAAACATTATAATATCTCAGCTACCATGAAGTGGTGAAGCCCGGAGGCTGAGTGTAGAGCCTGAAGACTAAATGACCATGAAGGGTTAGCCACGCATGATATAAATGTTGGCCTTCCACTCTAGTTTTGATGATAATTAACTCATGTAGTTATAGTTTACTAATAATCTTGTGATGTTTAGTTTCAGATACTTAACCAAGATATTAGTAAGTGATAGCTTCAACAAAGGTGTTTTGGAGCTTTCACATGGTGATTCAAGAGCCCGAGCGTCAAAGTTCATATCTAGTACTCGTTGGAGTCAAGCTCGGTGCATCACGTTTGGATCGAGTCGACTTGAAGACGGAGTTCGTCAAGAAGACTTCGGTACAGTGTTTAGTTTATGTTTTAGATCTATTTGTTAAAGATTAGATAGTGTGGTATGCTCAAGTTCACAACACACCCACTTGTTTAAGTTGCATGTTTTGGTTTTCGGTCTTTGGTTTAACCGACCTTGGTTTTTAAGTCAAAAACAATGATATATATATCTTTCATATATATTGGATTATATCCATATTTTACATGCTTATAAGTTATTTCAATATCATGTTTTTGTATTTGGTTGAGTTTTGGACAAAACGATTTTCCATTTCAAAAATCCTATTTTTGGAAAATACGAGTTTTGGTTTTCGGCAAATTTTTCAAGTCACAAAAATGGTTCAAATTAGTTGAAATATGTGTTGAATTTTTTTCACACATGTTTATATTTCAAATATAATACAAGAACTTATTTTTGTGAATTTTTAGAGATTTTATGGGATTTATTTGGTAATAAAAAGCTAAGTTTTCAAAACCTATAATTCCCTGTTCTGGCTTCTGCCGGTCGACCGAGCTAGGAGTCGGTCGACCGACGTGCACATAATGTGCACACCTGTTTGGCTGGAGGGCCGGTCGACCGACCCGATCGACCGCCAGAGAGCTTCTGCTCTCTGGAAAGCCCCGGTCGACCGGCAGAGAGCTCTGCTCTCTGTTCCAGGCCACGGTCGACCGGGCCGGTCGACCGCTGCCACAACGGTCAGAAATTTGACCGTTGGCGGTCGACCGACAGCCGTCCAGGCTGCTGACTGGACCCCAACGGTTAGTTTTCTTTTGGCCTATATATTGGGGGTTTTGTGGACTGTTTTATGTAAGATTTTTAGAGAGAAAAATTCCATACTCCTTAAGTGTTTTTCAGCAAAAAGTTTTGGGTTCAAATTTCTTATTCTCTATTTGTTTTTAAAGTGTTTTGTTAATTCAAAGAAAATAGTCTTTTGGGAATTGTTTTTGGTCTAAAAATTCTATATCTATTTGGAGATTTTCCCAAGTGATTTTCTTTGTTAAAAATATTTTGTTTTCTCACACTTGAGCTTATCATTCTATCCTCTCTATAGGATCTTTGTTTTTGTGAGAAAGAAATTGGTTTGTGGTCTTTTGATCACTAAGTTGTAAACCCTCCTACTTGTGTTATCCCTCTTGTGTAGAGGTTGATTTTGGAGTGATGGTTGGCTCCCTCTAGTAAGAGGTAGAGTTTGTGTTGGAATCCCTCAAGTGTGAGGTCATTGATTTGTATTGGCTAAGTGCCTACCCCTCTTGTGTGAGGTGATATTTGTGTTGGTTGTGCATTGCCTCTAGTGAGAGTTTGTATTCGGTTGAGAGAGGAGTTGTGTACTCCCGATTGTATTTGCCCCAAATCCTCAGTGGAGGTTCCCTGTGTGAGAGTCTTTTTGGATAAGTTAGTGGATTGGAAATCCTTCTGTGTGAAGGCGGAGACGTAGAGCTATGTGCTCGAACCTCGAAACAAATCTCGGTGTTTGCGTTTGATCCATTGACTCTTAACTCTCTATCTCTCTTTTACTTTGAGCATTGCATCATATTGCCATATCATATATGCTTGTGTTGTTTGTGTGTGCCTCACTTGTGTTTAACTATGAGAGCTTCATATAGCACCTCAACTCTTATTCAGAGGAATCAAGAGGAGTTAGTCCAGAGCCCTTCACCAGCAATTCGGCTACACTCGTTGGTTACATTAAGTGTGTTACAAATTAGTTTTTAATTCCGCATTAGTTGTCCATTAGATTAGCTAATCACCTATTCACCCCCCTCTAGGTGATTTCAATTGGTATCAGAGCCTACGCTCCTGATATTAGGTTTAACCACCTTGGAGTGTGATCTTGGTTTTGCTAATCTAGTATTTGCTTTTGCACACTTATATTGTTTACACACACTCATGGATTGCTTGACCCCTCCCATGTTTGATGTCTCCAACATTGACATGTGGAAATTTAGGATGTCCATGTAACTAAAAACCCTAGACTTGCATGTGTTCCTTGCCGTTACCAAGAAATCCTATCTTGGTAATAGCAAGCATATAGAGGCCAATACACATGCCCTTGAGGCACTTGAAGCACGCTTAACAAAGAATATTTGTGCTTAGTTTCTAACTGTGATTTCGCCTTTGCAGTCTGGAACACGTTGACCTCCTCCGAGCTACAAACGCCCAACATTGTGGAGGATGAATCTAGTGGAGAATCCGAGCAACAATGCTACATGGTCCAAGGGAATGACTCCCTTGAGGTAAACTCAGAAACTCAATTAGATGATGATGATGATGCTAGTTCTTCTAGTAATGAGTATATTGATGCAAATGCTTTAAATGAAGAACTTTCAATTGTTTGTGAAAAATTGCTTGAAAAATATAATCTTTTGAAAAAGAAGAGTTTTGAACTAAAAGAAGAAAATAAGGTTTTATGTTCAAAACTAGATTTGATTTTGCAAGAGAAAGTGGAGATTTCTAATGAAAGGGATTCATTGAAATCTAAAATTGAACTTGCTCTTAATGAAAACAAAATTTTGAAACCCAAAAATGATTGTGAAAATGTTTTAAAGAAAAATGAGGCTTTATCTTTAAAAGTTGATTTTGTTGTAAAAGAAAATATTTCTTTGAAAAACAAAATTGATTTGATTTCAAAAGATTTAGAAGTTTGCTTAAATGAAAATAAATCTTTGAAAGTTGATTTAGATTCTCATGTTTGCCATGCTAGTGTAGCTTCACATTCTATCTCACCTATTGCATGCTCTTCTTCTCTAATTGAAAATGATATAAATTTGTTAAAGAAGAATATGGATTGTTTGGGCTCCACTTTGAGCTATTGTGCTTTGAACCATCACGGTTGGAATCTATGTTTCGAAAGAAACAAGTTTCATCTTTGCATGCACACAAACCACGGCATATACATGCTTCCCACGTTCACTCTCATAACACGATGTATGCTCATGTGTACACTTGTA
The DNA here is from genome assembly GCA_038442645.1 of Agave tequilana. Lineage (NCBI taxonomy): Eukaryota > Viridiplantae > Streptophyta > Magnoliopsida > Asparagales > Asparagaceae > Agave > Agave tequilana. Next base: position 28,803 of record JAVJIF010004228.1, read on the forward strand.
CACATTGTGGACATAAGGGCCACCTTGCTAAGTTTTGTTATGATCGTATACATGATTCAAATTTAGCAACTAAATTTGTTTGGGTTAGGAAAGGTGCTAACCCCCATGGACCCAAAAAAGTGTGGGTACCAAAGACCACCCTATTGTATTTGATGTAGGTGTGGGCTCTCGCATGAAGTGAGAGCGATGGTGCCTTGAGGTGGATGCGTTCCGAGCTTAAAGAGGACTATTTGGATGCATCACTTTCAAGGGGAGTTTGGTGGAATGTCCACCATGTTTGGAGATATGGAGATGTGCCTCTTCGATTTTGGTAACAATCTCTTACTCCTCATTTATTGTTTACATGCTTTTCATATCATTGATTTTAGCATGTTTTTTATGTTTCATGATTAGTATGTTATATGCTATGATATTAGATTAGTGATATACATGATTAGTATTTGAGACACCCATGTTTATATGGATTTATATTTAGTGTTCTCACTTTAGTTTAACTAGCATGAATATCCTAGTTCTAACACATGTGCATATACCATAATAATCATATATATGTTTTGAATTCTATACTTCATGTTTTGATTACATGTTTAGATGTTAGTTTTTCATTAAAACTTAGGTATATACTTGTACAACTAGTGAGCCACAAATAGACTATTATATGTTTGTGCTTGAATGCTCATTTGTACTCATTAGATGTACTAGTATAGTCTAGTTTTGATGATTCATACATTTTGACTTGTATTCCCATTTTTGTATATGTTTTTCATGTTTGTGTTTTTAACTTCATGTATATGTCCATTTTGTCTAAACTATTCGTTATACATATACATCCTTGAGCCACTTACCTTCATGCATATACTTTTGTGGACTCATTCATGTTTGAATATGTATGTATACTTTAGTTTGTACATGACATACATATACCTTGAAGAATTCTAGTTTTGATGATTTTCATTGTTTTTAAGGAATTTCTTATTGAGCTTAATTGTGTATTTTCATGATGATATGTTTCACATAACACTTGTACACTCACTTTATTTGATGTTTTCTCATGATTTTGTTTTCATGAGTACAATTTGTACTATATGGATCTTGAGTGTTTGGTGATCATGTGATTTACATGCTTTTCATGAAATATATTTTTATTTTATTCCTTACTTGAAGGATTTCGTACTAGTTTACAAATTTTTCATATAATTAGTTCGTATTCTTCGTTATGGTAGAGTTTTCAAATATACTATATTTTCAAACTTATTTTTGAAAACCCCTACCCATTTAAGGGCGGTTGGTTGGGCGACCATGCCTTGTATGCTCATTATTGAAAATCATTTTAAACATGTGCATGAAATTGGTGGTAGGAAGTATGAGTTATACACTTGATCTTATTATAGTTTCATTTGGTATCATTGGATCTTTTCAATTGGTATCACTATTGATATTCTTTTGTATACTCATATATGTTTATATATGTATGCTTACACTTCAAATGGTATCAATTTCGATTGGTATTTGTCTTTCCAGACACATATATAGATGTTTTATTTGTGCTTACTATATCTCTATATCTTTGAGCACAAATTTTGGTTATGCTAAGCTTAATTTCTTAAATGCCTATTATATTTCAATTAATTATTTTTCAATCGGTATCCTATACAAGATTATGGATATTTTCTATTGGTTTTTCAAAAAGAGGGAGAAAATTCATGCTTTACATTTCAATTGATATTTATATTTCAATTGGTATCTTTTGGTATTCTACTCCCACACTTTATGATGAAAATGATTGAAAAATTTATATTGACTTTAATTTGGTATCATACGCTTCTAATGAAAAATATCTTCAATTGGTTTATGTTTTTCATATTGGTATCAAAAAGTATAAAATATTTTAAATTGGTACTAGTTTTTATAATTGGTATCAAGATTATCTATATGTTTACTTTTTCAATTGATATCAAGATTTAGTTTGAATTCAAATGTTTTACTTTCAAATGGTATTCCTCAAAAAATTTTGGTTTGCCTATTTGTTTATTTTCAATTGATATCATGATGAACTAATTTTATATATTTTTTTAATTGGTATCATAATGTTGTGATTTGATTTCACCCCTTGATGTATTTTTGTTTCAGACAAAAAGGGGAGAACATTGTTTTATTGTTTTCTTTGACTCCTTTGTTGATGATTGACAAAAAGGGGGAGAAGTATTTGAGTTTATATGCATGTTTATTTTTTATGTTTATTTCAAAGTTTATTAATTCAAGTTTTTATTGATTATCTTCCAATTGGTATCAAGAGCTTCTATTGATTATCTTTCATTTGGTATCAAGAATTTTTTTATTGATTGGTATCAAGAGCTTTTATTGCTTTTATTGATAAAGTTTTCACATTGAAATTTTTATTGGTATCAAGAGAAATTAATTAAGAACATGTTTATTTTAAAAAGGAAAAGGAATATATTTTAAAAAGTTTGGTATCAAGAGCGTGTTCATTTCATTGTTTTATGCATGTTTATGCATATTCATGTTTAGCATTCATTGCATATATTTATTGTTTATTGCTATGCATGAGTTAAGGGGGAGCTTCCTTGAAGCTTAACTTTAATCCATGCATATATAACTCCATGAGTTTTGTCATCATCAAAAAGGGGGAGATTGTTAGCCTTCCACTCTAGTTTTGATGATGATTAACTCATGTAGTTATAGTTTACTAATAATCTTGTGATGTTTAGTTTCAGATACTTAACCAAGATATTAGTAGGTGATTAGCTTCAACAAAGGTGTTTTGGAGCTTTCACATGGTGATTCAAGAGCCCGAGCATCAAAGTTCATATCTAGCACTCGTTGGAGTCAAGCTCGGTGGATCACGTTTGGATCGAGTCGACTTGAAGACGGAGTTCGTCAAGAAGACTTCGATACAGTGTTTAGTTTATGTTTTAGATCCATTTGTTAAAGATTAGATAGTGTGGTATGCTCAAGTTCACAACACACACACTTGTTTAAGTTGCATATTTTGGTTTTCAGTTTTTGGTTTAACCGATCTTGGTTTTTAAGTCAAAAACAATGATATATATATCTTTCATGTATATTGGATTATATCCATATACTACATGCTTATAAGTTGTTTCAATATCATGTTTTTGTATTTGGATGAGTTTTAGACAAAACGATTTTCCATTTCAAAAACCCTATTTTTGGAAAATACGAGTTTTGGTTTTCGACAAATTTTCCAAGTCACAAAAATGGTTGAAATTAGTTGAAATATGTGTTGAATTTTTTCACACATGTTTGTATTTCAAATATAATACAAGAACTTATTTTTGTAGATTTTTAGAGATTTTATTGGATTTATTTGGTAATAAAAAGCTAAGTTTTCAAAACCTATAATTCCCTGTTCTGGCTTCTGCCGGTCGACCAGACCGGTCGACCGAGCTAGGAGTCGGTCGACCGACGTGCACAGAACGTGTACGCCTGTTTGGCTGGAGGGCCGGTCGACCGACCCGGTCGACCGCCAGAGAGCTTCTGCTCTCTGGAAAGCCCCGGTCGACCGGCAGAGAGTTCTGCTCTCTGTTCCAGGCCACGGTCGACCGGGCCGGTCGACCGCTGCCCCAACGGTTAGAAATTTGACCGTTGGCGGTCGACCAGGCCGGTCGACCGACAGCTGTCCAGGCTGCTGACTGGACCCCAACGGCTAGTTTTCTTTTGGCCTATATATTGGGGGTTTTGTGGACTGTTTTATGTAAGATTTTTAGAGAGAAAAATTTCATACTCCTTAAGTGTTTTTCAGCAAAAAATTTTGGGTTCAAAATTCTTATTCTCTATTTGTTTTTAAAGTGTTTTGTTAATTCAAAGAAAATAGTCTTTTGGGAATTATTTTTGGTCTAAAAATTCTATATCTATTTGGAGATTTTCTCAAGTGATTTTCTTTGTTAAAAACACTTTATTTTCTCACACTTGAGCTTATCATTCTATCCTCTCTATAGGATCTTTGTTTTTGTGAGAAAGAAATTGGTTTGTGGTCTTTTGATCACTAAGTTGTAAACCCTCCTACTTGTGTTATCCCTCTTGTGTAGAGGTTGATTTTGGAGTGGTGGTTGGCTCCCTCTAGTAAGAGGTGGAGTTTGTGTTGAAATTCCTCAAGTGTGAGGTGATTGATTTGTATTGGCTAAGTGCCTACCCCTCTTGTGTGAGGTAGTATTTGTGTTGGTTGTGTATTGCCTCTAGTGAGAGGTTGTATTTGGTTGAGAGAGGAGTTGTGTACTCCCGATTGTATTTGCCCCAAATCCTCAGTGGAGGTTTCTGTGTGGGAGTCCTGTGTGGACAAGTTAGTGGATTGGAAATCCTTCTGTGTGAAGGCGGGGACGTAGAGCTGTGTGCTCGAACCTCGAAACAAATCTCGGTGTTTGCGTTTGATTCATTGACTCTTAACTCTCTCTCTCTCTTTTACTTTGAGCATTGCATCATATTGCCATATCATATATGCTTGTGTTGTTTGTGTGTGCCTCACTTGTGTTTAACCACGAGAGCTTCATATAGCACCTCAACTCTTATTTAGAGGAATCAAGAGGAGTTAGTCCAAAGCCCTTCACCGGAAATTCGGCTACACTCGTTGGTTACATTAAGTGTGTTGCAAATTAGTTTTTAATTCCGCATTAGTTGTCCATTAGATTAGCTAATCACCTATTCACCCCCCTCTAGATGATTTCAATAAAGCAGTCAACGAATACATCTCAGGCATAGCATATGTACAGAAAATAAACTACCCTAGTACAAATATTCTTTACAGGCAAATACATCTACAATCCTGGGCACTCGGTCATATACAATACAGGGGTACAACCCAATACAAAATATGAACACAATCTCAAAATCAGAATAAAATACATAGTCGACCCGAAGAAGCAGGAAAACCCACAACGAGGCGCGGACACTCGCCTAAATCTGTTCAAAAAAGTCGTGAAATCTCTGACTCTAAAATACGTGCACACGCGCACAGGCATACCCACCATCACCACGGGAGAGATATTTTTAAAGAGAAAGAGATCAATAGAGAGAAAGAGATTAAGAGAGAGAAAGAGAGCTAGAGAGATCTAGAGGGAAAAAAGATCTAGAGAGAAAGAGATCTAGAGAGAAAAAGAGTGAGCTAAAGAGAGCTAGAGAGAAAGAACATGAGAGAGAGGGAGAGGGAAGTCAGAATCAGAGAGAGAACAGGAGAGAGAGAGAGAGAGAGGAAACTAGGGGGAGAGAGAGAGAGAGAGAGGGGGCAGCAGCCCCCCGCCAGCTCACGACCAGGGTCTCTGGCCCTGGCCACAACCGTTCAACCAGGGGGCACCAGGGCGGCACCGGGGAGGCCACACCGACCTGGGTGGCCAGTGGTGCGCGGGTAATCGGCGGTAATGCCAGCTAACCAGAGAGAGGAGGGGGAGAAGGTAGGGTGTTGGGTGATGGTGGTTTGAAGATGGAGTTGATGTTGATGGTGGTGATTTAGTGTGGTGGATTTGGTGATTTGGTGGTGGGTTGACAAAATTGGAGAGAGAGAAGGAAGGAAGAGGTTGTGGCGGTTATGATTGAGGGAGGAGGAGGTGGTGATTTAGTGGTGGTGGGTTGATGAAAGAGGAGATGGTGGTGGGATGATGAGATGTAGATGAAGATAATGGTGTTGAAGGTGATGGAGTGGCTGGAGGAGATGGGGTTGCTTGGTGGTGAGGTGGTGGAGATGGTTGCCGGTGGGATCTCGATCGGCGACGACAGCGCTGGGCCCAGGATGGTGGCGGTGGTGGCACTCTCGAGATCTCCTTTTGTAACTCGTGATCTTTTTATACTGTTCATAATTATATATCTCTTTATATTCTCGCATTTGCGCCTATCGGCGATGTAATATTATTGTAATATTGTGTCACATCCTGTGATAACTTTGAAATTATACTCATATGTTGAAATGTATAATGCACCACGTACTTTCGTACTCTGATTCTTGCCTGTACTGATGCTTACGTCTATATGTGAGGGTATTTTTGACCTGCGTATATATGTCACATTAACATCTCTGTACCTGCGGGATCAGGGAATTACAGGATGGCATCAGATCTTAGGCTCTTACATCCACAGTACAACTAGTCGGCAAATTAATGGTAATGAAATTTGCAACTGAAATGCAGTCCTGGTTATACAATTCAATTATAAGTGCAGAGTTATTTGTTTCCTCTTGAACGTCCTTCCTTTGATTCCTAAGTCCTTTCCATTTTTCACTATTTTAGTTTTCGTAGTCTTTACACCAACTTAAGATATGGGTAGACTAGTGAGGTAGCGACAGGACAGATGTGGTTCGCTCTCACCTTATTCTGGAATCTTTGATTCTAGTGCATCATGTTATCTTATATCAGACAGTTCTTCGACTTCGCATTCTAATCTTATATGTATGGTTGCATCACGGGGATCAGTACAGAAATAAGGGTAGTCATCATGTATATAATCAGATAGATTGTGTCACAACACGAAAGGCATCAGTAGGACACGAATTTTCGGATCAGGACTTCTGTCAGACAGAGCCATGGTATTCTCTATATTATTCCAGTAACAATCATAATCTTTCTATCAACTTCACAGAACTCAGATATTTTTCAGAATTGATCTGCCATAGTGTTAACATCCAGAATATGGTATTCAGAACTCATCTTGGTAATTATGAATTCTTGATCACGTCCTTCGAAGCCATAACACTTACCAGTCTTCATGAATTTGATAAGCCACGGACCCCGCTAGCTTCACCAAATGAGAGTCATGTTCTAGCCACACAAGCTCAACCAGGCGTAGGCTTTGCTGCACCCTGATGCTTAGCATTTAGTATTGTGTTATGCGCTGACTTTGCCGCAGGAGCTTCGCCAAGTGCGAGCCTTGCAGAGCATTAGCTCCATCGCACCTTAGTGCTTAGCACCTGACGCTGTGTTCTGCAATGGCTCCACCTGGCCCTGACTTCACTCGTGGCTAGTTCCATCAGAGTTTAGTATCCTAGCCTCATTCCCCAGAGTTCTCCCACCTAACGTGTTACAGAGACTCAGTGAACTGAGTTTTTTGGCTGCATCTGAACCACCTGGTCATCTCCTTATTGACGATCTATTCAACCAACCTTGTAGGGTTTGGATATTCTCTAAATATTTAATTTAGAGTCGGGTTATCATCCAGAATCCAGAGACAGTTATTATAAGTTCTTAGTTATGACTCTCAGAGTAATCGATACCTAGCATCCAGAACTCGTTATTATCAGTTTCTTTATCAATTTTATCTACGATCGATTTATCGAGTTTTCTTTATCTACAATATTATGATCTACTTTCAAAGTGACAGAAAATAGGCAGAACATCTAGTAATCTTATTATAGACTCCTCGTCAGGAACTATTTCACGCCTAGCAGAGTAAGTATGTGTTCTACTGAATAGTATCATATCCTTGGGTCTCGTCTATTTGAAAGAAGTAATCTCCGTCGATTCTAGCAGGGTTCAGGTAGTGAAAGTCTGGCTAGTTCCAGAATCAACTCATTTTATATTATTCAGAGTAGGTCAGTCTGCAGAGACACGGGATTTTCAGATCACTGTTCTGTTAAAGTCTCTAGGAAAGTTTAGAAACTCTTCTTATATTCAACTTTTCTTATCACTCTCAAATAGATCTGGCAGTCCAATTGGACCATTAAGATTCTTGATTATCTTCGTCTGGTAGAATTCTCTTATTAACAAATATCAGATCAGCAGTGATATCGTACCATCTAAAGTTTCATATGGCAAAAAGTACAGAAGAAGTCTAGGTCCCGAGGTTATTATTCAGTCAGTTTGAAGTGTTAACCTTAGTTATTCATATCTTTTGTATAATCATCGCCCATATCTTCTCTGTGTTCATTTTTCCCTTATCGAAATTTTGAGGACGAAATTTTTTTAAGGTGGGTAGAATGTAACACCTATGTTCCGGGAATATGTATCTAGATATGTGTTCTGATTGTTCGATCATATTTTTCATTTTATCTTCGTGTACTTATTTTTATTTTATAATTGTTTATATTATCATTTGGCATTGGATTCGGATTCCTCGATTCAGAGTCAGCCCGAGTCTGAACCGGAGATCCGATACTAGTGTTCTTCTCAATTTGGTCTTTTCAGTAGTCAGATTTGATCAATTTTAGTTTCAAATGTCATTTTTAATATTTTAAATTTTTCATGATTTTCAAGAATTTTTTCGATTTATACTGCAAGATCTTCAAAATCGGTATTGACCGGTGTCGCCGATTGATTCTCAGAATTTTTTATTTACAAAATGAAGTTGAATTTCTAGAAATGGCTTTTACATTGTTGCTCAGGATCATATTTTCTATTTTAGTATATTTTGGGAATTTTTTTGAATTAATCAAAATTCAACCGGATTTGGTGTCGACCGGTATCACCAGTTGATTCTAGGATTTTTAATTTGAAAACCGGATTGAATTTATTTAATCCAATTTCACCATGTATCTTAATATAATATTTTACATTTGGAAAATTTTTAGGATCTTTCTGAGTTACTCTATTTTTTCGCATTTCCAGTATTTTCGTTGTTTTCCTGATCCGGGGTTTTATCTAGATATTTTCTTTTTTTTCTTCATTTCATATTTATCTCCTCCACTCATTTCTTTCTCCTTTTTTATTTTTCTTTTCTTTTTCTTTTCCCTTTTTTTCTCCACCACACAAACCTAACCGCCAAAAATATCTCCCCTTTATATTTCTTCTTTCTTTTTCTTTTTTTCTTTTCTTCCTTCTTCCTCCCTCTGGCTGGCGATGATGCATGCTGAGTCCCCTCCCCAAATTCTCTCCTTCTCCTATAAATCTCTCTCCCCCTCTTCTTCAATCTCTCTCAAAATCTCTCTAAATTCTCCTTCTAACTCTCAATTTCTTCTCTCACTCCTTCTCTCTCCACTCCAAGCCGACCACCACCATCGGTGCCTCCTCCTAGCTCTGGCGACACAACCCAACTCCGGACACTTCCTTCCTCCTTCTTCTCCCTTATCTTCTCCTTCTCCTCCCAATTCATCACCACGCACCATGTAACACCATCTCATCTTCATCATCACCATCATCCACATCACCTTCACTCCCCTCCCTTAATTGGAGTGGCCGGAGGCCACCTATGGCCTACACTAGCCATGGCAGCCAGCGACGTCTGGCCCCACAGTAGGGTCGTGGGGCCCTGTGCGTAAGCAGGGGGCAGCAGCGGCCCTCTCTTTTCCTATTCTCTCTCCCTCTCTTGGTTTCTCTCTCTCTCTCCTGTCTCTTCTATTCTCTTTCTCTCTCTTTATTTTCCCTCCATCTTTCTCTTGATCCTTTTGATTAGTCACTGATATTGCATATTTATTGTCATATTTTCATATTTATTATTTAATAAACCATGTTATTTAATTATCTTTTTGTCTACTTATTTACAAATCCTTTACCAAGGAAGAGAAAACAAGCCTAAAGCCCATCTAAATTCTGATTTAATTCAGAATTAATTCAAATTGAGGATTAAGGCAAATCAAAGAAGATAAAACCAGTTAAAAATCAATTAAAATAGATCTTTACAAATCAAGTTGTTAAAGCTAAAGATCAAAGGAGGTTTCGTCAAATCGAGAAACCAAATAGCGAAACCAATGGGATAAACGGATGAAACATCAAACCAGGGACCTGTACTCCCCGGATCTAGCCAATGGCCACAAAAATGCCACAGAAATACCGCAAATGTCACGTTTCCTCCACATTACAGTTGAGATATATGAAGTGTTTTCTCCCTCTGTCTTTAGACGCTCTCTCCTGTTCTGTATTTGCTAAAAATACTTGCAAATTCTCCTACAAATTCTCAGCGCACAGGGAATGATTAGGTAGAGAAGAATTCTTAGGCTAGTTTTCATTCTACTATAGTGTAGGTTTTCATTTTTATTTTTATGTATTTTTTTATTTCTTTGTAAGCATAGGTTAAACTGAGATTCATGCAAGTAAGAGAGACATTTATGTTAAGAGTGATACCAATGTAACCTCCTCCTTTCTTTCATCATTTCTATAAGCAATCAAAACGTAACTTGTTTATGTTCTTCTTTGTTTTTGTACTCTTCTTCTTCTTTCTACTTTTCCTCTTTTGGTTTTGATGAGTATCCAGTGAATCTACTAGCATCGGTATAGCCGTGTTTGTGTAAGTGCCACTGATATTTCATGATGATGATCCCTCCTCAAGATTCTGTATCATTTTATTCTTGTTCATCTTGAAGATGTAATGCGAATGGGGACTGAGCTCGATCTTATGGGTTACGGGTTAATCGCCTCCAAGCAAGGTAAGCTTTTGCCAACAATCAAAGGTACGATAATCAACACAAGAGGTAAGTGAACTTTTTTTAGTTTATTTCTTTTAATAGTTAGTTTAGAATTCCACTCCAAAATCACTCTTCTTTTATCACTTTAATTCTTTTCTTTTTAACTTAGTTTTAAAACAACACCACCATATTCATCTTCCATCTTCACATCTTCTAACTTAACCTTTTCCTTTTTATTTTCGTTTTCTTTCTAAAACTGAGAAGAAATTCCTAACATGTTTTTATAAACTCAAAAAGAAAAAGAACTTACTTAATTCTTTCATCGCAGTCCCTCCTTGTGGATCACGACCGACATAGTCACTCGCTTCGATAGTATTGTGTACCTTGCACTTTTATTATTCATTTCTGATATTCTATATTTTTCTGTGCAGGTTTTAACTCAATCAAAATTTTGGCGTTGTTGTCGGGGAGGGACGGTAAGTAACTCTTTGTAATTTACTTTATTGGTTACCTTTCTTCTTTATTTTTGGTGTGCAGTGATAGACATCAAGGGAATTTTTACTGCAGTGGACATATAAGTGATCATGGACTCTCCTCAAGAATGTAGAGCCCAGAAGCCCTCAGATTTGTCGCGTTCCAGCGGCACTCTAACTGAACTACTAACTTATATTTTTGCAAGTTGATTGAATTGTAAAGATTAAAGTTTCTGCAGGTATTTATTTTCTAGTTTGACTCTCTGCACATATTGTCTAACTCAATAGTAAAAGGTTGATTGTAAATTTTAAAACCGGTTTAGACTTTGCATTAGGCACTTGTCTATTTTATTACATTTTCTATTTACTATTGAAGAGTGTTGGAGCCAAAGTATGTGTGTATAGCATTTAGTATAAGGTTCATTCTTGTATGAAATATTGATTGAGTGATAATTTTTTGCTTTATACTTGTACACTGTACTAAATTGAATTAAGGGCACATCCTTAAATAAGATAAGGTGGGAAAGTCATTACCCTCTCTTAGCCCACAAACAATCTCCTCATTAAAAGCCTAACTAAAACTGGGTAAACCTTAGACCTAGACTGGTTGGACTGTCAACGGGGGGTGTATTGCAGAATCTGATCACAAGTTAATCGGCCAGGTAAGGGCAAAACTAGTGGGATGTATCTGTGTCTAAACAACAGGCCTAATTATGCCAAATCATTATTCTTTATTTTGCCTCTCAATCCCTAACCTTAAACACCAATTTGACAAGAGTCAAACTCTAATCAACTTTCCCCTTAGGTCAGTCTCCTATTGAGTTCGAGATATCCCTAGGGCCAACGTCTACTGAGTTTTAAGTTAGGCTTGGGTTAGTGAGTGAGGAGATTGCTTTTGGGCTAAGAGAGGGTAATGACTTCCTCACCTTATCTTATTTAAGGATGTGCCCTTAATCCTATTCGTGCAAGTGTACAAGTATATAGAAAAAGTAACACTTTAAGCATATACATCACTTAAAATATATTTCATAAGCTATATAATATGCATACGTACTTTGGCTCCAGCACTCTTCAACACTAAATAGAAATATAACAAAACAGACACGTGCCTAAATGCAAAGTCCAAACTATTTTTAGCATTTACAAACAATAATTTACTGTTGAGATTAGAAAAGTATGTATAATGAATTACATAAGAAAATAAATAGCCGCAGAAACTTAAACTTTGCAATTCAACCAACCTGCAAAAAGAATTCCGTCAGAGGGAAACTTTTCAGACGAGCCCCTTAAATCCCTTTCCAGAGAAGGCGTGCTACATGTTAGTAGTTCACTCGGATGAGGGTTTTCTTGTTTGGATTATTTTGACATACTCGTCTCATGAAGTCGTAATCTGAGTTTGTTTAATTGATTTTGCTTGTATTCAGTATTATCGATTATATCAAACTTTTATGAGTTTTATGATATTTTTATAGTTTAGGAGACAACTCGAATTATATGAACTCAGGATATAGTGATGTGAGATACAAGGTATATATATGAGGGTTTCCTTATTTGGATTATTCCTTCGATGTACTAATCTTACAGATCGGTAATTTGAGCTTGTATAACTGATTTTGCCACTTTTACTTTACCTACTGCCTCTTAGCGTGCTCCTGTATGCCTATGCTCAGACACAGTTCTCAATGCATAATTATAATTCAGATTTATCGATATATGTGAGCACGTCCCCATATGCCACTTGGCACTTATCTTACCACTCGTTAGGGAGTTCAACTCCCCTGGATCTGCATGTCCAGGTCTTGGAGCTTAGACCATGATAGACTTTCTGTTAATCAGAGTTGCGCAGAGGTAGCGTTGTGGATCAATGATAGACCAATCCGAGGCCCCATCCTTCCTGGTTCCCTGCTCGTCTCTCGAGTTCTCCTTTTATAACTATGAGCGCTTTTCATATTGTTCATAATTATATATCTTTATATTCTCGCATTTGCGTCTATCGGTGATGTAATACTCTTGTAATATTGTGTCACATCTTGTGATAACTTTATAAATTACTCATATGTTGGAATGTATAATGCACCACATACTTTTGTACTCTGATTCTTACCTGTACTGATGCTTAGCGTATATATGTGAGGGTATTTCTGACCTGTGTATATACGTCGCAATAACATCTTTGTACCCGCAGGATCGGGACATTACAGGTACTTGAGAGCTGAATGATCCGTATATATAATTACCTTTGCCTCAATCAATTACGAACAGAATTTATCAAATGAGAAAACTACTGCAAGTAGTTCCTTCTCTGTTCTTGTGTAATTCTGCTGGGCATCATTAAATGTCTGACTTGCATAATAGATCCCCTGAAAATCCTTACCTCTTCTTTGCCCCAATACAGTTCCTATAGCAAAATCACTTGCATCACACATAATTTCAAAAGATAAACTCCAATTTGGTGCAACGATGATTGGTGCAATCGTAAGCTTCTCCTTCAATGTATTGAATGCCTGCAAACAGTCATGAGAAAAATCAAACGATACATCTTTCATCAATAAATTACTTAAAGGTTTGGCAATTTTAGAAAAATCCCTGAAAAACCGGTGATAGAAACCCGCATGCCTGAGTAAACTGCGTACGGCTTTTATATTCGTTGGAGGTGACAATTTCTCTATAACCTCGACTTTTGCCTTGTCCACCTCTATCCCTTTTTTCTGAAATCTATGCCCAAATATGATTCCTTCTCGGACCATGAAATGGCACTTCTCCTAATTGAGCACTAGATTTGTTTTCTCGCAATGTTGTAAGACAAGTTTCAAGTTAGCTAAACTTGTATCAAAAGATGAACAAAAACAGAAAAATCGTCTATAAAACTTCAAAATGGTTTTCCCTTGGTTTTTTTGGGATATAGCAATTTGGTTAAACTCTGAATACCCATCTAAGAAATAATAAAATGCATGTCCCGCAAGTCTCTCTAGTATTTGATCTATATAAGGTAAGGGGAAATGGTCTTTCCTAATGCCTTGATTCAATTTTCGATAATCCATGCAAACTCTCCATCTTGTGATTGTTTTAGTAGGAACCAATTCATTTTAATCATTTTTTACCACAGTTATGCCTTCTTTCTTGGAACTACTTGAACTGGACTAACTCATACACTATCAGAGAAAGGATAGATTATATCTGCATCAAGCAGCTTGAGGACTTCTTTCCTTACCACTTCTAGCAGTATTGAATTTAGATGGCATTGTGGTTGATTGTGGTTTTGTAGCTTTCCTCCATCAAGATCTTGTGCATGCAAATTGAGGAGCTTATACCTTTGATGTCCACTATCATCTGTCCCAATGCCTTATTGTGGTCTCGCAGTACCTTCTGCAATTTCTCTTCCTCAGTCCCTATCAAAGAAGAAAAAATAATGACTGGCAATGTAGAATTATCTCCCAAACATGCATACCTCAAATGAGATGGTAACTCCTTAAGCTCAAGCTTAAAAGGCGTTTGTATAGAAGGCACTAGTGTATATGGTATATGTTGTAGCTCCATGAACTTTTCTTCTTTCAGTAACCCTGTTGTTTCCTCCAAGTGTTCCACACACTCTCTCCTTGTATGATCTTCTATTGTGCTTATGTCGGAGTGGATGAAGCACGCCTCCAATGGTAATATGGGATATCTCTCTTGAAATAGCCTTCTCGTTAGATTTTCTATTGCATCAATGCAGAAACAATCCTCATAGTCCATAGGGTATTTCATTGCTTCGAAGATGTTGAAAGTAACTTTATCGTCCTGCACACGAAGAGTAACTTTGCTTTGTTGGATGTCAATCAGTATATTACCAATAGCTAAAAAAGTACTACCCAAGATAATAGGTACTTCCTTGTCTTCCTCCATGTCGAGAATGATGAAGTCTGCTGGTAGGTAGAGTTTGTCGACTTTTACTAAAATGTCCTCGATCACCCCTCTTGGATATTTGACTGATCTGTCTGCCAACTGTAGTGACACTTGTTGGTGTTGCTTCTCTCAGTCTAAGCTTTCTAAAAACAGACAAAGGCATGAGGTTAATACTTGCTCCAAGATCACACAGTCAAATTGATAATTTCTTATTTTGCAAGGTATAGAAAAACTCATTAGATATTTTAGCTTAAGAGGCAGCTTATTCAACAGAATTGCACAGCACTCCTCCTTGAGCATCACTGTGTCATGGTCCTCCAGTTTCTTTTGTTTCTCAAAAAGTCTTTCATGAACTTTCCATTCTTTGGCATATGTGTGCTAAGGCATCTGCAAAAGGTATGTTAATGTGCAATTTCTTAAACAATTGACAAATTGAGAAAACTGATTATTTTTGTTTTATTTCTGGAGCCTCTGAAGGAATGGAACATGTGGAACATATGGCTTCACTGTTGCTTTTTTCACATGTTCTAGTTCTAGTACTGCTTCATCTTCTAGATGGTGGATCAGTCGTTCAAACAGGGGATCCGCTGTCTATTGGACTGCACTGTCCTCAGACTTGTTTCTTCTCTATTATCTTCTTTAGCCTTGTAACGCCCCGATCCCGAGGGTACGGAGACATTACTGTGACGTATATACGCAGGTCAGAAGTACCCATACGTATATATGCTAAGCATCAGTACAGGCAAGAATCACAGTATGACAATACGCAGTATTTATACATATACCAACATACGGAGTACAATTTACAAAGTTATCACTGGGTGTGATATACTACAACATGTATCTTACATCACAGCCAGGTACAAAAGTAAAATTTACAATATGAATACAAGATGCTCACGAGCTGAAGGAAAATCCCGCGAGCTAGAAGAGTACGAAAGGAGCTGAGACTAGTCAGCCTGCCCTGAGAGGAAAGCTTGATCTTCGGTGGAGGGCTCCACTTCAATCCAAGCTTCAGAACCTGAACATACAAATTCAAGGGAGTCAGAATCTCCCAAAAGTTCAGGTTACTGCCAAGTGGCATAAGAGATAAGGGTATGAGAGTTAATACAGCATTATGAATAGTAAGCATGAGAAGGAGACACAGCATGTTATAGATGGAAAAGCCCGAATGCAACGATATTAACACTGTTAATGCTTAATCTTATTACTCATCCTACTCACATGTCTAGGTATGTGCCATAGCGTCCTAATTCACATACATCCACATCTGAGTAAGTTGATGCTGTTATTGAAACCAGCGGGGGTATCAGCGAACAATGTTTACAGTGGGTCCCGTGCATACCCGGGACCACGGCCCAGGATTGTTCCGTTGCTTGGTGGACGGAACCTGCCGCGAGGCGATCAGGAGGGTCTTATAGGATGCCCTTATCAAGATGGTACAAAGAAGGAGGGAGCCAGCACTCCCCTCAGTCGCCTGGAGGCCCACAGGTCAGACCGGAAATTTTAGTTGCACAACATGCCTAATACCACTGTAAACACGGACATATACTGATAGCCGCCAGTTTCCCCCGACCCGATGAAAGTTGTTCCTTTTTACGGTTTATTAGCTGATTATCAGATTCTGGGAACGAGCTGGAACAAGTCAGGAGTACAGTTGTACTATCATGTATCAAGTAAAAATCAAGATGTCAGGTCATCATTCCCGTTATCGTGATAAACATAAGAGTCAAGTGAATCATGCCGGGTGTCAAGTGATATCATGACAAGAGGGTGATATTCGTTAAGTGACAAGTCATGCGGGAATCACAGACGCGAAGGTAGCAGACGCGATAATAGCGGACGCGGGAATAGCAGACGCGATAATAGCGGACGCGGGAATAGCAGACGCGATAATAGCGGACGCGGGAATAGCAGACGCGATAATAGCGTTGCGTTGATGCCACAAACGCGGGGTTTCGACGCCCACGATCCAGAAGTACGCGGACGCGGACGTGGGTTCCGCGTCGCGTTAGCACGAGGAGAACACAGACGCGGGCATTAGCTTCGCGTCGTGCAGACACGAAAGGGGCACAGACGCGGGCAGGGACTCCGTGTTGCGTCAATATAAGAACGCGGAAGCCGCGTTAAGGCGTTGCCTGGACGCGGGAGCGAGATCTGCGTCGGTCAATATAAAAAGAGGACGAGGGAGAGAGGAAAAGGGTGATTACTTTGGTGATGGTGATATAACCAAGTGGAGCTGAGAAACCTAACGATCCCAGTCACCTCTCTTTCGAGATAGTGAGAGACCGGAGGTTGAACTGAGAAACCTGACGGTCCCAATCACCTCTCTTTCGAGATAGTGAGAGACCGGAGTTTGAAATGAGAAACCTGACGGTCCCAATCACCTCTCTTTCGAGATAGTGAGAGACCGGAGGCTGAACTGCCGCACGAGTTGTTCTATCCTATTACAAGCATTACAGTATATCAGACATGATCATAGATTACAACACACACCCCCGTACAACCACACTGTACTGAGACAAAATACAACATAACAATGATTAATTACAAGTCCATTTTCTGGCGAGGAAAGTCACTCGCCTAAAATGCCAATTTTGAAGTTTTACGCGTCCGATTCCCCGGGAGAGGAAAACCACGAAGCGATCAAAGGAAAGGGGCTTGGCCCTTGGATGGTCGTCGGCCCTAGGGTGGTGCGTCGCCCCTTGGTGGTGGCCTAGGGAGTGGCCGGCCCCAAGGAGAAGGAGGAGGAGAGGGAAGGGATGGTGATTTTGTTGGTATTGGTGTCGTTATAATCGTCACCGAAATTATTACCGGAATAATCGTAAACGATTACCGGAATAATCACCGGAGATGATACCGACGAAGAAGAGCTCGGCCCCAATCCAAAGGAGTGGTCGGCCCTTGAGGAGATGATGGCGGGTGGTTTTGTGGAGAGGTTTGTGGTGGTGGTAGTTTTGGAGAAGGTAAAGGAGAAGGTGGAGGCTTTGGTGGAGTTGTTGAAGTTGTGGTGGTTTAAATGGAGATGGAGGATGAAGAAGATGAAGGTAGGGAGTTAGAGAAGTTGTAGTGGTTGTTGTTGTGGTGGAGATGAAGGAGGAGTTGGTGGTGGTTAAAGGGTTGGTGAAGAGAAAAATGAAGTGAAATGAAGAAGGAAAGGTTTATATAAGAATTGGATTTTGTAAAGGTGATGTAAAAATGTTTAGGGAAGGGGGTTTTTTGTAAAAATGGAGAGGTGAGGTGTCTCTTGGCCGGCATGGTGATGGGAGAGGTGTTTTGAGTGATTTGGGATATTTTGGAGAAGATATTTTGGTGGAGAAGATATTTTGGAGAAGATATTGTTGGTGGAAGATTGGAGAAGTTTGGAGAATTTGGTGGAAGGAAAGAAAAGGAAAAAGGAAAAGAAAATGAAAAAAGGAAGATATTTTCTTGAAAGAAAAAGTGAAAACAATTAGAGTGGCGAATTCCCGGGATTCGGTTGCGAATGCGGAAAACTTTCGGAAAAATACCGAAATCGTCCTGAAATCAAGTATCTCGGAACGACCCGTAAAAATTCTCAAAAATCAAGAATATTATGCTAAGACTCATGATGAAATTCGTTTCAAGAAATTCTTTATAGGTTTTGAATTAAAAATCCTGGAATCGGCCGCCAGTATCGATCGACGCCAGAACTGGCAAAAATCCGATAAATTCTGAAAATTTCCAAAAATGAATTAATGTAGTAAATATTATTCTAAGTAGATATATAAAAGCAGTTTCTCAAAATTTGATCCCGTTGTAAATTAAAAATCCAGGAATAAACCAGCGGTACCGATTAATCCCGATTTTAGGGTGTTTATAAAAATAATTCAGAAAAAATCTGAAAAATTATGAAAAATCTAAAATATTTGGAAACAGTGTTTAAAACTAAAATTGACCCAATCTGATTGTCAGAGAGATCAAATCACGCAGTACCTTCCATTGCAAGAGAAAATAATAAATAATAATAAAAAAATCAGGATACGCATCTGAGTACGTATTCTGAGGATGGGATGTTACAATCCATCCACCTTATAGAAAATTTCGTCCTCGAAATTTCAGGAAGGGGGATATGACGGTAAAGAAGAATAGGAAGGAGGAATTTTACCAACTAAGATGTGAATAGTTGAGGGTAACGCTCAGGAATAACATCCTCTCTTTCCCATGTGGCCTCCCCTGGAACATGTCTATTCCAAGAAACCAATACTAGTGGTATTGTCTTATTCTTTAGAGTCTTGATACTTTTGTCCAGAATGGCCATCGGTTGCTCTCTTTAAGATAGATCTGGTTGTAGTTCCAGTTCTGAGTGATTTAGAATATGGCTCTCATCTTTGACATACTTCCGTAGCTGTGATATGTGAAAGACATTATGAATTCCTTCTAATGACGGCGGTAATGCCAATCGGTAAGCTACTTCTCCCACGCGATCCAAAATCTCGAAAGGGCCGATATATCTTGGACTAAGTTTCCCGCGCGTACCGAATCGGATTACCCCTTTTGTTGGTGATATCTTTAAAAATACATGATCACCTGTTCTGAATTCTAATGGTCTCCTGTTAGTGTCAGCCCAACTTTTCTGTCGGCTCTGTGCTGCCCGGAGGTGATCTCTAATAATTCTGACTTTGTCTGTTGTCTGAATGAGTATATCTGGCCCCAAAAGTCTTCTCTCACCGACTTCGTCCCAACATAACGGCGACCTACATTTTCTACCATACAATGCTTCAAATGGAGCCATCTTGATACTGGCCTGATAGCTGTTATTATAAGAAAATTCAGCCAGATGAAGATAGTCTTCCCATGATCCTTTGAATTCAATCATGCAGGCTCGCAGCATGTCTTCAAGAATTTGGATAGTTCGTTCAGATTGTCCGTCTGTCTGAGGGTGATATGAAGTACTGAATTTCAGACGAGTTCCTAGGCTTTCTTGGAGACTTTCCCAGAAATGCGATCGGAATCTTGTGTCTCTATCCGATACAATGCTAACCGAACTCCATGCAGACGAACTATTTCCTTCATATATTTGTCTGCCAGAACTTCTGTTGTTTGACCAACTCTGAATGGTATGAAGTGAGCTGATTTTGTGAGGCGATCGATGATCACCCATACTGCATTATTACCCTTAGGACTGCGGGGTAGAGCCGTGACAAAATCCATGGTGATATGTTCCCATTTCCATTCGGGTATCGGTAAGGGTTGTAGCAGTCCAGCTGTTCTCTGGTGTTCTATCTTTATCTGTTGGCAAACCAAGCACTTGGCCACATACTGGGCTATCTCCCTCTTCATAGCATTCCACCAAAACTGCTGCTTTATGTCTTGATACATTTTAGTTCCTCCTGGGTGTATGGAATAAGCCGAACTATGTGCCTCTGCCAGAATTTTCTGTCGAACTTCTCCTTGGGGAACACAAATTCTGTTACCAAAATAAAGTGCATCATCCGAATGAATACGGATATCGGTTCTTAATCCCGCCTCTACTTGAGCTCTGAATTTCTGTAATCTGGGGTCTTCCTTTTGAGCTTCTTTAATCTCATTCATCAGGGTTGATTGAATCTGAAAAGTCGTTAACTGTTCTGACTTACCAGTTCCTCGTACTAGTATTAAGTCCAATTTTGTGATGTCCTGAATCAGCTCCTTCTGTTGAGTGAGTTGTACTAGCATTTTATTTTCTGGCTTCCTGCTCAATGCATCTGGTACTGTATTGACCATGCCAGGATGATATTGTAAGTCTATATCATAGTCCGCCATCAATTCAAGCCACCGTCTCTGTCTCATGTTTAATTTTTTTTGCGTGAAAATATACTTAAGACTCTTGTGATCTGTGTAGATTAACACCTTGTCTCCCAGAAGATAATGCCTCCAGATCTTCAATGCAAATATTACTGCTGCCAGCTCTAAGTCATGAGTTGGATAATTTCTCTCATGTGGTTTCAATTGCCTGGATGCATAGGCTATGACATGATCATGCTGCATTAATACACATCCCAGGCCTTTTCCGGATGCATCACTGTATATAACCATCCCTCCTCTTCCTGCGGGAGTCCTCAAGACTGGAGCTGTAATGAGTCTTTCCTTTAATTGTTCAAATGCTGCAGTACATTCCTCTGTCCATACATACTTTTCTCCTTTTCGGGTGAGCTTTGTTAACGGGGCTGCGATCTTAGAGAAATCTTGGACAAAACGCCGGTAATATCCAGCTAATCCGATAAAACTCTTAATCTCTGTTACCGTCTTTGGTGTTGGCCTGTCCTTTACTGCCTGGATTTTGCTGGGGTCAACTGAAATTCCTTCTTCTAAAATCATATGCCCAAGGAAAGCCACACAGTCTAACCAGAAGTCACACTTGCTCTGCTTAGCATGAAGTTGTTCCTGTTGGAGAGTCTGCAACACTATCCTCAAGTGTTCTGCATGCTCTTTGTCATTCTTGGAATATATCAAGATATCATCTATAAATACAACTACAAACTGATCCAAATATGGTGAGAACACTCTGTTCATCAAATCCATAAAGACTGCAGGGGCATTGGTGACTCCGAAGGGCATGACTAGAAACTCGTAATGGCCATAACGAGTCCTGAATGCTGTCTTTTGAATATCTTCTTTCTTTACCTTTAGCTGATGATATCCTGATTGTAAATCCAATTTAGAAAAGACTCGAGCTCCATGAAGTTGATCAAAAAGATCATCAATTCTTGGTAAGGGGTACTTATTTTTGATGGTAACCTTGTTCAATTCCCTATAGTCGATACATAACCGTTTACCACCATCCTTTTTGTTTGCCAATAGTACTGGAGCTCCCCATGGTGAAGTACTTGGCCTAATTAACCCCTTATCAGAGTATTCTTGCAGCTGCTTCTTCAGAATCTCTAACTCAGTGGGTGCCATTCTGTACGGAGCTTTGGATATTGGAACTGTGCCTGGAATGGTATCAATGGAGAATTCAACCATCCTGTCAGGTGGGAGTCCTGAGATTTCCGCAAACACTTCTGGGAATTCATCCCAAACCGGTACTCCCTTTTTCTGAATCTTGGCAGTAGTCATCTGAGTTTTTCTCTTGGCAGACTTAAGTTCCCCATCAAATTGAAATTCAGGCTGAAGTGGAATCCTGAAATTAATTCTCTTATCTCGACAATCAATGACCGCATAGTATTTGCTAAGCCAGGTCATGCCTAAGATTACGTCATACCCTTTGGTATCTAGCACGAGCATATCTATGGTCAATGTCCTGTTACAGAGTTCTACAGGACAATTGATACAAATTTTAGTGGAAATGACTACCCCATTCCCGTATTAATCTCCCATTGGTGGTCTAAAGATTTAACAGGTATAAAATACAAGGCAACGAAGCGATCTGATATGTAACAATGAGAAGCACCAGAATCAAAGAGGGCTAGAACAGGTTTTGAGTGTACCCTGATCTTACCTGTCACTACCTCTTCAGAAGTCTCAGCCTCTTCCGCTGTCAGGTTGTAAGCTTGTCCCCTTCCGCGACCTGCTGCAGTCCTAACTCCCCTTTGGACTGGGCGGATCACTTGCTGTTGGGGAGGGGCCCTCCTGGCCATTGGTCCCTGGTTCCTCTGTCCATTTAGTACTGGAGGTGCTGGCAAGGCTTGGTTCACTATTCCTGTCCTTTTATGGGGACAACCTTCGATTGTATGGTCACGGGAACCACATGCCAGGCATAATCCATTTGCCCTACGGCAATTTTGTTGAGAGTGACCTGGTTTCTGGCAATAATTACAGACAGGTAATGATTGAGTTATCTGGAAGGGGGCTGGTCGAAATGGTCGTCTCATTGCCGGGACTTTTGCAGCTCTGAATGGACCTCCTCTCCCCAATTGTGGAAGTGGCCTCTTCATGGCCTGATTTCTTATCAGGTTAAATTTCTTTTTCTCCAGTCCTCGCTCCACCTCCCGAGCTATAGTGAGGACTTGAGAATATGTTTTCAACTGCTGGGGGATCAAGAGGACCTGAATATCCATCTGTAAGCCCTGTTGGAATCTACTTGCCCACTTCTCTTCATCTGCCACCATATATGAAGCAAAACGGCTAAGCCTTAAGAACTCAGCAGCATACTCATCCACAGATCGGTTCCATTGCTGAAGTCGAATGAACTGTTCTTCCATCTCTTTCTGAGCTGTGGTAGGGAAGAATCTACTGTAAAAGCTCTTAGAAAACTGGTCCCAAGTGATGGGCTTCTCCAGTCTTGCTTCTTCAGCTAGCCACCAAGTTCTGGCTACATCTTTTAGTTGAATCTTGGCAACCTCTACTTGATTTTCTTTTGGGACCCGGGCTGCATTCAAAAGATCTGTGGTGTCGATCAGCCATTGTTCGGCATCTAGTGGTCTTTCTCCTCCTGTGAATATTGCCGGCTGCAACCGTCTAAAGTCTGATACATTCCCCGGCCTTTGTTCCTTAGGAGCTGTCAACCCTTGCCGAAGGAGTTCTGTCTGCTGTTGTTGATTCTCCATCATATTCTGAATGACCCTCAGAATATCAGCATTCTCTCCCATGGGTCCATTTGGTGGTAATTGTCCGGAGCTATTACGACCCGTCCTTCTATCCATATTTATGTTGGTAAAAGATGACTGAAAACTGGAAAGATAGAAGGGATTTAGGACATAAAGGAAGGAGCCAAGGAGGAATAGATAACTTTGTATATTGTAGTTGGCTTGTATAACTGAGACTCATGCATAGCAATTGCAAATTAACATTCCATTAATTTGCTGCTAGATTGTACTGTAGGTGTGAGAACCTAAGCTCTGATACCAACCTGTAACGCCCCGATCCCGAGGGTACGGAGACATTACTGCGACGTATATACACAGGTCAAAAGTACCCATACGTATATATGCTAAGCATCAGTACATGCAAGAATCACAGTATGACAATACGCAGTATTTATACATATACCAACATACGGAGTACAATTTACAAAGTTATCACTGGGTGTGATATACTACAACATGTATCTTACATCACAGCCAGGTACAAAAGTATAATTTACAATATGAATACAAGATGTTCACGAGCTGAAGGAAAATCCCGCGAGCTAGAAGAGTACGAAAGAGCTGAGACTAGTCAGCCTGCCCTGAGAGGAAAGCTTGATCTTCGGTGGAGGGCTCCACTTCAATCCAAGCTTCAGAACCTGAACATACAAATTCAAGGGAGTCAGAATCTCCCAAAAGTTCAGGTTACTGCCAAGTGGCATAAGAGATAAGGGTATGAGAGTTAATACAGCATTATGAATAGTAAGCATGAGAAGGAGACACAGCATGTTATAGATGGAAAAGCCCGAATGCAACGATATTAACACTGTTAATGCTTAATCTTATTACTCATCCTACTCACATGTCTAGGTATGTGCCATAGCGTCCTAATTCACATACATCCACATCTGAGTAAGTTGATGCTGTTATTGGAAACCAGCGGGGGTATCAGCGAACAATGTTTACAGTGGGTCTCGTGCATACCCGGGACCACGGCCCAGGATTGTTCCGTTGCTTGGTGGACGGAACCTGCCGCGAGGCGATCAGGAGGGTCTTATAGGATGCCCTTATCAAGATGGTACAAAGAAGGAGGGAGCCAGCACTCCCCTCAGTCGCCTGGAGGCCCACAGGTCAGACCGAAAATTTTAGTTGCACAACATGCCTAATACCACTGTAAACACGGACATATACTGATAGCCGCCAGTTTCCCTCGACCCGATGCAAGTTGTTCCTTTTTACGGTTTATTAGCTGATTATCAGATTCTGGGAACGAGCAGGAACAAGTCAGGAGTACAGTTGTACTATCATGTATCAAGTAAAAATCAAGATGTCAGGTCATCATTCCCGTTATCGTGATAAACATAAGAGTCAAGTGAATCATGCCGGGTGTCAAGTGATATCATGACAAGAGGGTGATATTCGTTAAGTGACAAGTCATGCGGGAATCACAGACGCGAAGGTACCAGACGCAATAATAGCGGACGCGGGAATAGCAGACGCGATAATAGCGGACGCGGGAATAGCAGACGCGATAATAGCGGATGCGGGAATAGCAGACGCGATAATAGCGTTGCGTTGATGCCACAAACGCGGGGTTTCGACGCCCGCGATCCAGAAGTACGCGGACGCGGACGTGGGTTCCGCGTCGCGTTAGCACGAGGAGAACACAGACGCGGGCATTAGCTTCGCGTCGTGCAGACACGAAAGGGGAACAGACGCGGGCAGGGACTCCGTGTTGCGTCAATATAAGAACGCGGAAGCCGCGTTAAGGCGTTGCCTGGACGCGGGAGCGAGATCCGCGTCGGTCAATATAAAAAGAGGAGGAGGGAGAGAGGAAAAGGGTGATTACTTTAGTGATGGTGATATAACCAAGTGGAGCTGAGAAACCTAACGATCCCAGTCACCTCTCTTTCGAGATAGTGAGAGACCGGAGGTTGAACTGAGAAACCTGACGGTCCCAATCACCTCTCTTTCGAGACAGTGAGAGACCGGAGTTTGAACTGAGAAACCTGACGGTCCCAATCACCTCTCTTTCGAGATAGTGAGAGACCGGAGGCTGAACTGCCGCACGAGTTGTTCTATCCTATTACAAGCATTACAGTATATCAGACATGATCATAGATTACAACACACACCCCCGTACAACCACACTGTACTGAGACAAAATACAACATAACAATGATTAATTACAAGTCCATTTTCTGGCGAGGAAAGTCACTCGCCTAAAATGCCAATTTTGAAGTTTTACGCGTCCGATTCCCCGGGAGAGGAAAACCACGAAGCGATCAAAGGAAAGGGGCTTGGCCCTTGATGGTCGTCGGCCCTAGGGTGGTGCGCCGCCCCTTGGTGGTGGCCTAGGGAGTGGCCGGCCCCAAGGAGAAGGAGGAGGAGAGGGAAGGGATGGTGATTTTGTTGGTATTGGTGTCGTTATAATCGTCACCGGAATTATTACCGGAATAATCGTAAACGATTACCGGAATAATCACCGGAGATGATACCGACGAAGAAGAACTCGGCCCCAATCCAAAGGAGTGGCCGGCCCTTGAGGAGATGATGGCGGGTGGTTTTGTGGAGAGGTTTGTGGTGGTGGTAGTTTTGGAGAAGGTAAAGGAGAAGGTGGAGGCTTTGGTGGAGTTGTTGAAGTTGTGGTGGTTTAAATGGAGATGGAGGAGGAAGAAGATGAAGGTAGGGAGTTAGAGAAGTTGTAGTGGTTGTTGTTGTGGTGGAGATGAAGGAGGAGTTGGTGGTGGTTAAAGGGTTGGTGAAGAGAAAAATGAAGTGAAATGAAGAAGGAAAGGTTTATATAAGAATTGGATTTTGTAAAGGTGATGTAAAATGTTTAGGGAAGGGGGTTTTTTGTAAAAATGGAGAGGTGAGGTGTCTCTTGGCCGGCCATGGTGATGGGAGAGGTGTTTGAGTGATTTGGGATATTTTGGAGAAGATATTTTTGGTGGAGAAGATATTTTGGAGAAGATATTGTTGGTGGAAGATTGGAGAAGTTTGGAGAATTTGGTGGAAGGAAAAGAAAAGGAAAAAGGAAAAGAAAATGAAAAAAGGAAGATATTTTCTTGAAAGAAAAAGTGAAAACAATTAGAGTGGCGAATTCCCGGGATTCGGTTGCGAATGCGGAAAACTTTCGGAAAAATACCGAAATCGTCCTGAAATCAAGTATCTCGGAACGACCCGCAAAAATTCTCAAAAATCAAGAATATTATGCTAAGACTCATGGTGAAATTCGTTTCAAGAAATTCTTTATAGGTTTTGAATTAAAAATCCTGGAATCGGCCGCCAGTATCGATCGACGCCAGAACTGGCAAAAATCCGATAAATTCTGAAAATTCCCAAAAAATGAATTAAGGTAGTAAATATTATTCTAAGTAGATATATAAAAGCGGTTTCTCAAAATTTGATCCCAGTTGTAAATTAAAATCCAGGAATAAACCAGCGGTACCAATTAATCCCGATTTTAGGGTGTTTATAAAATAATTCAGAAAAAATCTGAAAAATTATGAAAAATCTAAAATATTTGGAAACAGTGTTTAAAACTAAAATTGACCCAATCTGATTGTCAGAGAGATCAAATCACGCAGTACCTTCCATTGCAAGAGAAAATAATAAATAATAATAAAAAAATCAGGATACGCATCTGAGTACGTATTCTGAGGATGGGATGTTACAAGCCTTGTCTAGGCTCTCTGCATCAGTGTTCTATAACTGTAGTTGATCCACTTGTTTGCACTCCTCAATGTGATTGTGTTGGCTTGCTCCTTCAGATTCTTCTCAGTATTGCTCTGCAACGATCTCTATGGCATGTTAGCTAATGAAGTAGCCATCTGGCCTATCTGTACTTCCAGAGCATGTATGGATGTTGTGGTGCTCTTCTGAAATTGTACTGTATTGTTAGCCATTGAGCTATCGCTTCTTTACATCCTTTCTTCTTATCTCCTTGTTGACGTTGTTGTTGCTATTATTGCTGCTGCAGTTGAAAGTTTGATCTCTGATTGTTTTCCTATTGTAAATTTGGGTGGTTCCTCCATCCTGAATTGCATGTGATGGAGAATGGGTTGTTCTACCTTCGATAGTTATTAATGTAATTTGTTTGCTCAGTTTGCTTTCATGCCCCCTCCATAAAAATCACAAGATAAGTTGGTTTGGATGAAACTTATAGTGATTGCTTCCAACTATTTTGTTATTACCGCCAATTGTGCTTGGATAGCTGATAGTGTATTTAGATCTTGTACTCCTATGATCTTCTTTGTTGTCCTCTTGATGATTGTCATTGATAGTGATTTGATGGCATTTCATCTGGCAACTCTCAAGCCTCCTCCAAATTCTTACTCATCAAGGCTCCACCCGCTGCAGCGTCTATCATCATCTATGTATTCGTGTGGAGTCAGTTATAGAAGAACTGGATATCCAACCATGGGGGTAGTGTTGGCCCAAAGGCCCATCACTCTAGTTTTGATGATGATTAACTCATGTAGTTATAGTACTAATGATCTTGTGTTTAATTAGTGACAGATTTATGATCAAGATCTTAGTAGGTGCATAGCTTCAACAAAGGATTTAAAGTCAAGTTTTGGAGCTAGCACGGTGTGATTCAAAGAGCTTTTGGATCGTGTTTGGACCAAGTCAAGAAGATGAGAAGACTTCAAGTGAAGACTTCAAGAAGATGAAGACTTGTGTCTAGGTTTGTTTTAGAAGATTTTGTTTTTAGATAAAATGTAAAGGACAGAATAGTTGGTGGATTGCTCAAGTATCATATACACACACACTCTTGAATTAGTTGTCTTTTCATAAAAGCATTTTCAGTTTAGAAAAGACTTTTCATTTTGGAAAAATACCGTTTTGATTTTTGGTATTGAAGTCTATATGTTTTAACCAAAACCATGTTTAGTGCTTATTGTCAAAAACATAGATATTTCACCATGTTTGTGTAGTGGATCATATCCATACACACTATGCTTCAAATGAGTTTAAAATATCTTGTTTTTGTATTTGGTAAAGTTTTGGAAAAACAAGTTTTGAAAAACATGTTTTTGGAAAAACAGTTTTTATTTTGAACCAATATTTCCTAGTTACAAAAATAGTCCAAATCTTTTGTAACATGCCTTGATTTTGTGCAAGCATGTTTGTTTATCAAAGTATATTGGTAAAACTATTTTTGTAGATTTTCTGTGATTTTATGGGATTTTATTTCAATTAAAAAGACCAAGTTTTAAATCCCTGATTTTCTGTTTCCAGGCTTCAGCGGTCCACCGACCGGTCGACCGAGTTCTGAAGTCGGTCAACCGGGCGGTCGACCGACGTACACAGACGTGCACGCCTGTTCTGGCAGGAGGGCCGGTCGACCGACCCGGTCGACCGTCCAGAGAGCTCTGCTCTCTGGAAAGCCCCGGTCGATCGACCGGTCAACCGGACAGAGAGAATTGCTCTCTGTATCCTGGCCTCGGTCGACCGACCGGTCGACCGATGGCACAACGGTCTGAAATATGACTGTTGGCCGGTCGACCGGCCGGTCGACCGTCAGTTCTGACAGACCCCAACGGCTAGTTTTTCTAGCCCTATAAAATGGGACTTTTGGGGGCTGTTTTCAAAAAGATTTGGAGAGTGTTCTTGAGCCAGTTTTTCCAACCCTTTTAAGAGGTTTTCTCCACAAAATTGAGAGCAAATATTTCCTATCAAAAGGGAGTTTTATCAAGAGTATTTAAAGTGATTCTTTGAGTTTTCCACCACCATTTCCATCCTAGTTTTCTCACACAAACACTTGAGCTATCCATTGATTATTCATCCTATAGGAGTGTTGTAGTGAGATAGTTTTTAGGTGATCAAGTGTTGTGATCACCAAAGACTTGTTCTTTGTACTTTGAGGAGGCGGACGTGTGTGTCCGTAGTGTTTCGAGTTCGGGTACAAACTTGTTATTTGAGGTGCGGCCTCGGCGAGCTAGTGGGCTTGCGTGTGTACAGACTAGAGAGTCCAAGGAGTTCTAGTGTGAACTCGGCTTGTAGGTGTTGCGGCACCGAGGAGTGATCCAGTGGGATCGATTATAGTGGAAATCCTTCGTGTGTCGAAGGCGGGGATGTAGAGCAAGTGTGCTCGAACCTCGAAACAAATCCCTTGTGTTTGCGATTGCTCTTTCTCTCTTTGTCCTCTTGTTTATATCTTGCATACTTTCATTGTCTATCTTTATATGCTTGATATATTCATTTGTGCTCATATTGTTATTTGCTTGGGTTTGTTTGCTAACACTTGTATTCAACCAAGAGAGCCAACGCGGCACCTCAACCCTTATCTAGGGGAATCTAGAGGAGTTAGTCCAGAGCCCTTCACGGGGAATTCGGCTACACTCTTGTGTTATACGTGGTGTTTAGTTTAAATAGTTTGTTTAGGTCATAATAGTTTTTAATTCCGCATTTAGTGACCATTAGATTAGCCATCACCTATTCAGCCCCCCCCCTCTAGGTGATTTTCAATTGGTATCAGCGCCAAGTGCTCTTGATTTGGGTCTTACAACCCAGAGTTAAAGATCCTCTTTTTAGGCTAATCACATAATTTGTACACACACCATGGATTTCATGTCACCACCCACTTTTGACATTCTTAACATCCAAACTTGGAAGGTTAAGATGTCCTTGTACCTCAAAGCCTTAGGTATTCATGTTTATCTTGCTACCACTAATGATTCATATGTTAATAATAGCAAGTATATTGAGGCTAACTCAAAAGCCATTCATACTTTAAAGTCAACCCTAAATGATGAATATTTATCTAGGGTTTCTAACATTGATTCGGCTTTTGTAGTATGGAACATCATCACCTCCCTCGGTGAAAAGATCTATATTATGCAGGGAGCGATTCGGACGTTGGAAGCGACACCTCCAACGTGTGCTACATGGTCCAAGGGGATAACCCCCTTGAGGTAAACACCGAATCCGAGTTAGATGATGAAGACATGTCATATGATGAGCTCACTTCCTTTTGTCAACAATTGCTTGAGAAATATGACATGATTAAAAAGAAAATAAAATTTGAAAAAGAATTTTGATTGCATGCAAAAAGAAAATGATTCTTTCAAAATAAAATGGCATGCATTGAAAAAGAAAATGAAGATTTGAAAAATGAGAATATTTCCTTAATGTCTAAATTGAATGCCTTACGTGAAGGAAATAATTCTTTGAAAAATAAAATTGTTTTGGTGGAAAATCAAAAGGAAATTGTTTTAAATGAAAATACTTCTTTGAAAAGAAAAATGGTTGAAAAAGAAAAAGATATTGTTTCTAAAAGAAAAAAAATGATTCTATATCTCATCATGCTTTACATGCCACCATTGATAAAAATGAGATGATTGTTTTGAAAAATAAAATTAATAATTTGAGCTCAACTTTGAGCACATGTGCATTCAATCATTCTACATTGGAGTCCTTATTTTCAAAGAAACAAGCTCCACATGTTCATGCACATCATCATGCATTTGCTTATGTTGCACGCCACGATCATACACACACGCATAAGCATCCTAAGGTGTACAAATGTACACATTGTGGCCGCAAAGGCCATTTAGCAAAGTTTTGTTATGATAAGATGCATCATGTAAATTTTGCTAATAAAAATGTTTGGGTTCCTTATAAGACTAACCCCAAGGACCCAAAAGAAAATGGGTACCAAAGTCCCCACCTTGTGTATTTGATGTAGGTGAGGGCTCTCACAAGACGTGAGAGATTTAGTGCCTTGGTGGTGGTTGCATAGACAAGATGGACATACTTTTGATGCACCACTATCAAGGAGTTTTGGTGGGACAACCACCATGTTTGGAGCTTTGGAGTATAGTTCATATGTTGGTAACTATCTCTAAACTCCTAGTTTAGTTTACATGCTTTTAATTTCATGATATCATATAGCATGTTCATGTTTTTATGTGTTTTGTGCTTCATGTGGTAAATACTAGTTTAAATGTAGTTTATATCAAAACTTGTATTTATACATGTACAAATAGTGAGAACAAATAGATTCATATATGTTTGCACTTCAATGCTCATTTGTACCCACTATATGCAGATGTATAGCCTAGTTTTGATGATTCTCTCATTTATACATGTTTTGCCAATTTTCATGTTTTACTTCATGTATATGTATTTTTGCATTCAAATCTAATAAATATACATGTATACCCCGTGAGTCCCTTGCCTTCATGGAAACACTATTAATAGACTCTTTTTATGTTTAGGATATGTATGCATATTATTAGAATTGGATAAATCATACATATACCTAGAAGTTTGTTTTAAATGAAAAATGAATTTTCATGTTTCATTTGTAAAATGATATTTTTGTTTGAGCTTCATTGACTATTTTCATGAAAATGCTAATTACATGATTCTTGAACACTCACACTTTATTTGTTTAGTCATGATTTTGTTCATGAACATATTTTTGAGCTTTATCGATTCGAGGGTCGATTCTTGTGTATTTGGTATGATTCATGAAATACATATGAGTTGATTTCATATTTTGAAGGATCTTTAACTAGTTTTTCAAAATTATCTTTAACTAGTTAATTATTCTTCAATTGGAAGCGATTTTCAATGCTAAACTATTTTCAAAATTATTTTCGAAAACCCCTTCCAACCTTGATGGGTGGACGGATGGGCGAGTATGCCTTGCAAGCCTAATTGAAAAATCTTTTATCTTGTGCATATAAAGGGTGGTAGTTTATGAGTTATACACTATTTTTAATTCATAATTTCAATTGGTATCATAATTTCATTTGGTATCTCAATTGATATATTTTGTATACTCATAATTTTGTTTCAATATATATGTATGCCTTTAATGACAATTTCTATTATCATACATATATATGATGTTTTAGTGCTTACTTTACAATTGGTATACTATTTAAAAGCACAAAGTTTATAAAAAATAAAAAAATTGATCATTATTTTAAATTGGTATCAATGTGTTTCAATGTCAAAATTGTTATAAATTTCAATTGGTATCAATATGTTTTACAATAATGATTAGTTACATTTGGTATCTTAAAATTGATTGTTTTACAAGAGCTCTGATACCTTTTAAAATTTTTTTGTTTAAGGAAAATTAAAATTTTTTTGATTTGGATTACCTATATGCAAGGAGAGCTTAACATCTCTTCTACATATAGATTCATGTTGAGTGTATCTTGTATTGAGGAGCTTGACAAACTCTTCTTTATGTGGTACACGTGTGTAGGGGGAGCTTCACATCCCCTCATATGCATTACATATTATACGTTATGTGAATTAGGGCTTGTCATCCCTCTTTCATGTAATTGATTAGTATCCAATATTGCATATTTTACATCATAACTCCCATGCATATTACAAATAAATATGTGATTTTTACTCCTCTTCTCTACATATTTGCAGGTACCCACTTAATGGAGAGATTTCCAAATAATCACTTAATTAACACTAATTAAGTGATTAATCCATGATTAAGATAAAGCCAAATTCAAATCCAGATCTAGAGAGATCCGCGCGCCAATTGGAGAATCCAAGTAGTCCACGTGGCTAACAACCCAACTACCAGATCTCACCAGAAAGATCCGGCTCAACGGCCCAGATCTGGCGGCGATCCCGCGGCAATCCGCGGCAGATCTAGGCCGTTGAGATCCCAGATTTTGTGGCAACAGACTTGATCTCGAAGATTCTCTCTTGGGCCTATAAATACCTCACTTGGACCTGCGTACAAAAACTGATCAGAGAAGAGAGAGAGATTAGTGTAAAGCTTGTAATTTTGTTAGTTTTTGTTTAGGGTTTGTAGCTCTCTATGATCTTCTCCTCCCTAGATTTCATTGCAAGAGAGAGTTGTAAGAGAGAGAGAGCTTGTATCATCAAGAAGTGACACTTGGAGCTATACAAGGATTGATCCATTCTCTACTTCTCTACTTGAGCTTGATTCTAGTTTACTTGCTTTATTACTTGCTTTGTTTACTTCTTGCAATTTACTTCAAGCTTTGTTTTAGTTCTTTAATGGCTTTTAGCTAATTTCTTCTCCATGTACTAGGTTACCACTAGTCTTGCTACTTCACTAACTCATGGGTGTTTGCTTTTGTTCATCTTGCAAGTTGTATGATCTTCTCTTCTCCGACGGTTAAACCACCGTCTACCAAGTGAGAAAGTAATTAGGTCAACACGCGAGACGAATCCTAAGCCGATGGAGTGACAACATTAGGCACGCATTCGCTATCAAGGAGTCTAGTAAGTCTTGGCAAGCTAGCAAGGTAAGCTAGTCATGGATTGCTTTCTTTAAGTTTCCTTTCCTTTTCTTGAGAATACCACATCCACTTCTTGATTTCTTTTCCAACGATTTCCACCATGAACATAGCCACCATTTCTTTTAGTTTCTTTTACATTTGATTCACTAAGTTTATAAGCAAGAGAAGAATACTCGTTTGTTCACTTCACTACCACACGTAAAGCTTCCATCGCGAGCTCTCCCTGAGAATCGACTCGGTATAGCCCTATGCTATAACGGAGACAAGAAAGGGTACATCAAATACATCTTTATACACATAATAAGTACACCTTTTCCGTCTAATCAAAATTTTTAGCGCCGTTGCCGGGGAGAGCGACGTTATTTTTGGTTTAAAGTGAAGTACTAAACGATTCTTCTTCTCTGTTGCAGGTTACAGGAGAAGAAAACAGGAAAATCTTCATTGCAGTCACATATAAGTAGACCTGGGCCTCTGCTCAAGAAAGCAGAGCCCAGGATCCCTCCAAATTGCCGCGGATCCACGGCAATTTGCCGTGGGAACGCGGCAAAGAGGAGTTCACTTCTAACAATTTTTCTGCAGGGTCTTCAGCTCTGCAAGATACAGCTTCTGCAATACTTAACTTTCTGTGTTCTGCACCATATACCTGCTTAATTAAAAAACAGTAAAAAGTTGGTTGAATTGTTAAAAATTGTTTAGACACTTGCATTTTAGGCACGTGTCTCTTTAATTCTTTACTTTTACTGTTGAAGAGTGCTGGAGGCAAGGTACGTGTTTGCATTGCATTTAGACTAGGACAAACTCCTTGCTTGATTTTCTTGCTTTGAGTGAATCCTTGTTATATTTCTTGTACACTTGCACAATTCAATTCTAAGGGCATAACCCGTAAATAAGATAAGGTGGGGGAGGTCATTACCCTTTCCTTAGCCCGAAAACCACAACCCAAGCACTCACTAACCCAAGCCTAATTTAATAAAAAGTAGACGTTGGCCCTAGGGACATCTCGGACTCACTTAGGAGATTATCCTAAGGGGGAAAAGTGTTGGAATTTAACTCTTGCAAAATCGGTGTCTAGGAAAGGGTTGAGGGCCGAAAGCCCGAAGGTTGCTGGTTACTTAATTAAGGAACGTCTTCGGACGGAAAACCTCCCACCAACCTTACCCTTCCCTGGCTGATTAGCTTGTGGTTAGAGTCTACACTAAACCTCCTGTGGACAGTCTATCAGTTAGGAGTCGTCTAGGTCTAAGTCTACCCTAACTTAGGTTAGAATTTTTCTTTCTTTTGTTTGTTTGTTTGTTTGTTTGTTTTTGTTTGTGATTGTGTGATATGGCCTTCAAAAATTCTTTCAATAATAATCCATATTTCACACCATCTCCTTATTCGGATAATTCCAACCCGGTGTTTTACAATATGCACCAACCAAATACACCGGGTTGGCCTTATCCGAATCAATATGACCCATATACCCCATCTAATGATTATAATGTCCAAAATAATTTCAACTCTTCACCGAGTCATTGGGGATTCCGGTCCCCCGAGTTTAATTATCAACCTCCTTGTCCACCATTTCCACCAAGTCCACAATATTCACAAGATTCATTTCCCGATTCCGCTTCATATACTCCTTTTTCTGAACCATTTGAAGAAAAATCTGAGTTACTAAGGAGTTTAGAAGCCAATTTACAGAGAGCTGAGCAGACACTTCCAGAACCATTTTCCTCTCCAATTCCACAGTATTTTCAAGAATCTTACTCAGTTCCATCTTTTCAGTATGAACAACCATTTGTCATGGAACCGAGTAATGATTTCTTGTGTGAGTCCACTTTTCCATCATCACACACTTTTGACTCACAATTTCACCATCACTTCCAAGACAACACTTCATCTTTTCATCCAAATAATGAAGTCATCAATTTTGAAAAGATGCTTGAAGACATGACCCATGCTCAAAATGCTCGTGCCCGTGACTTAGATTTGCTGATCCAAACTCTTCATTCTCATCCTATTTCTAAGGTCACTAGCCACTCGGTTAAAACCAAAGAGTCATGTAGTCTTGGAAATCCAGATTCAATTTAGCACATTCACCTGAACTTGTCCACACTTCTAAAAATCCAATTGATATATTGGCAAGTTTTCCTTTTTCTGAAATTGAATTGGAACATGAATTTGATCCTGAACTTCCACTTGATGATTCCAATTTACTTCTTGATTCAATCATGACTTCCATATCCTTACCTGATTTCAATCCATTTCCCAAGTCAGAATTGGATCCATTTCCTATCCATTGTGAAAATGAATCACCAATCTTTTATGATGATCACATAGAACTTGGCCAATTCCATACTTCTGAAAATCCAATTGATAAATTGGCAAGTTCTCCACATTTTATTGAACTACATGAGGAATGTGATCTTGAACCCAAACTCAGTGATTCAATTCTTTTTCCTTATTCCATAATGACTCCGGTATCTTTACCTCACATCAATCTTTTCCCGGAGTCAATCTTGGATCCTTTCACAATTCACAATGAAGTTGAATCATCCATCTTTGAGGATCATATTGAACTTGCCCAATTCTACACTTTTGAAGATTCTATTGACATTTTGGCAAGTTCTCCATCTTGTGGAATTGAACTCAATGAGAAATGTGACCTTGATTTTCTCGATCTCTTTACTTCTGAAACTGATTGTACAATTCTATCAGAAGATTTTGACTTAAGTTTTGAAGAATTGTATGGAGATGAGCTTGAATTCCTTAATATTGGAAGTAAAGAGATATCACCCATATTAGGTCACATCCCATTGTTGGACAATGATTGTGGACTTGAGTTTTCATTTCTTGACTTGGATCCAATTTTTGAACTCACTTCGACTCCTGCACCTTTACTTGACTTCATTCACTTCCCTGAGTTAGTAGTCGTTCCTGTTCTTCCAGAGTCCAAGTCAACTGCTCTATCATTTCATCTTCCATTCTGGACAAGGATCTTGATGAAAATGACTCTGAAATTATTAGGAAAATCTTGAAATTAGATGGGGTCGTGTACATAATAAAAATCATTCATGCATATATCATTCTTGTGGGTCATATTTTTGCTATTTTTGGTGGGTTTCTGAAAACCCAATGACAAGTTGATTGGGCATGTTCCGTGGACCAATCAGACCACCACCGGAACCACCACCTTAAGGTAATTTTTTCCTTCCCTCTTCATTTTTGTTTCATGCATACATATATCATGATGCATTGAGGACAATGCATGAAATAAGTGTGGGGGAGGGTTTACTAACATAGAGTTTTTAGATTTTCTTTCTTTTATATTTCTTTTACAAAAATAAAAAAATAAAAATATAAAAAAATAAAAACTTTTTGAAATAAGAGACAAAGTTTTGTTCTATTTTTAAGAAAATTAAGATGTATCTTAGAAATTAAGAAAGCCTTAATTATGACATCTTAAACATAGTTGAAGTAATAGATCTTGTTTGAGATTATAGGCTAAGTAAGTAAAATTGGTGAGATATTTTTATCTTGAATTTTTTGCCTTAGATTGTATGCACTTTACACTTACACATTTCTTGGGATGGAAACAAAGACCAAAATGCCATATAAATAAATAAAAAAAAAAAAAAAAAAAATATATATAAATAAATAAAAGATCACTTATTAAGCTGGATAACTATGCCTCAAGAAGCATGGTTACTCACGCCTAACGGTGATCTCACTTATTAAGCTGGATAATTATGTCTCAAGAAGCATGATTATTCACGCCTAACGGTGATAATAAATAATCCCCTTTAGTTTCGTGGCCTTTTCTACTCGAGACCTTAACCCGAGGGATGTTTTCTCATCTGGTGCCCTAAGACCGTCTGGTTTGGGAGTCATCGGTTAAAGGCTCGTTACAAGGGTAGACTAGAAAGCCTAAACTAAGGGAAGAAAAAAGCATAAAAAAATATATATATAAATAAATAAATGGCTTTATGGTTGGAGTTGAAATCCCAGAAATCTTCACTTACACGGTGTGCATACTATCTAGGTTTTATGAAAGATAAAATATTCAATCCAATTTTGAATTCTTAACTTAATTAAAGACAAGATCTTGCATGGATGCTAAGTTTAAGGAAGATAATTATAGGTGGACTTATGACCTAGGATCACTTATATTTTTGCAAAAAATAGTTCGTAAACATGTCTCTTATTCAAAATGCGTTTTCAAAATACTAACATTTGTCTTCTTTCTTTATGGATTTTGTGGTGTAATCCGCTGAAAACCCTCAGGAGACAACACTCCTCCTCTAGGGTAACCTAGAGGTTTAACGGCTTGTTGCACATGCTCAGTGCAATCGCGTCACCTGCGAAAGTGGTGTAATAAAATTGGTAGTTAGGATTTTCTTTTCTTTTCTTTGTTTTTGCTCGGACGAGCAAATGAATAAGTGTGGGGGTGTGATTAGTATCCAATATTGCATATTTTACATCATAACTCCCATGCATATTACAAATAAATATGTGATTTTTACTCCTCTTCTCTACATATTTGCAGGTACCCACCTAATGGAGAGATTTCCAAATAATCACTTAATTAACACTAATTAAGTGATTAATCCATGATTAAGATAAAGCCAAATTCAAATCCAGATCTAGAGAGATCCGCGCGCCAATTGGAGAATCCAAGTAGTCCACGTGGCTAACAACCCAACTACCAGATCTCACCAGAAAGATCCGGCTCAACGGCCCAGATCTGGCGGCGATCCCGCGGCAATCCGCGGCAGATCTAGGCCGTTGAGATCCCAGATTTTGTGGCAACAGACTTGATCTCGAAGATTCTCTCTTGGGCCTATAAATACCTCACTTGGACCTGCGTACAAAACTGATCAGAGAAGAGAGAGAGATTAGTGTAAAGCTTGTAATTTTGTTAGTTTTTGTTTAGGGTTTGTAGCTCTCTATGATCTTCTCCTCCCTAGATTTCATTGCAAGAGAGAGTTGTAAGAGAGAGAGAGCTTGTATCATCAAGAAGTGACACTTGGAGCTATACAAGGATTGATCCATTCTCTACTTCTCTACTTGAGCTTGATTCTAGTTTACTTGCTTTATTACTTGCTTTGTTTACTTCTTGCAATTTACTTCAAGCTTTGTTTTAGTTCTTTAATGGCTTTTAGCTAATTTCTTCTCCATGTACTAGGTTACCACTAGTCTTGCTACTTCACTAACTCATGGGTGTTTGCTTTTGTTCATCTTGCAAGTTGTATGATCTTCTCTTCTCCGACGGTTAAACCACCGTCTACCAAGTGAGAAAGTAATTAGGTCAACACGCGAGACGAATCCTAAGCCGATGGAGTGACAACATTAGGCACGCATTCGCTATCAAGGAGTCTAGTAAGTCTTGGCAAGCTAGCAAGGTAAGCTAGTCATGGATTGCTTTCTTTAAGTTTCCTTTCCTTTTCTTGAGAATACCACATCCACTTCTTGATTTCTTTTCCAACGATTTCCACCATGAACATAGCCACCATTTCTTTTAGTTTCTTTTACATTTGATTCACTAAGTTTATAAGCAAGAGAAGAATACTCGTTTGTTCACTTCACTACCACACGTAAAGCTTCCATCGCGAGCTCTCCCTGAGAATCGACTTGGTATAGCCCTATGCTATAACGGAGACAAGAAAGGGTAAATCAAATACATCTTTATACACATAATAAGTACACCTTTTCCGTCTAATCAGTAATGTATATGTGTAGGGAAGTTACTTTACCGTCATCCTCTTCATGAATGTATATCGCATATAAACTTTTCTTGACTTATTTGTTTGCACCCCTTATTGGTCCCTTTGTTTATAGAACTAAAGAAAGGATATGTGCAAGTGCTCAATTCTTCCGCTATAGCAAGTGGCTATGCGGGTCGTGATCCACAAGGAGGGTTTGCGATGGAAGCGTTACAGTTCTTTATTGAAATCTTTTAAGAAAATAAACGAAAGTTCTTCTCTCTTTTAAAGTTATAAAAATGAAAAAGAAAGTTATAGTTAAAGTTAAGAAGAAAGCGAGAGATGAAGAAGGTGGAAAAACCAGAAAACGAAAGAAGCGACTATGTACAAATGAAGTGGAGAAGAAAGAGTTAGAGGAGGTTGTTGGTGATCTAAACTAAGAAAGAAAAGAAAGGAAAGAAAGAGATACTTACCTAGGTTGATTGATGACTTACTTGGAATCCTTTTTGCAAGTTCTACCTTTTTGCTTCGGAGGCGTTCAACGCATAGATCATAAACTCGAGCTCGGTCCCCGTGCACATTATATCGTCAAGCATAAGAAGAACGAAGTGATGCGGAGCTTGGAAGAGGAGAACGTCTTCATGAACTATCGCTGGCTCTCACGTAGCTTAGTTAGACTTGCTTTAGAATTCACTTGTACACTTCAACAACAACCAAGGTAAAGTAGAAGAGGAGAGAGAAGCAAAAACAAATGTAAAGTAAAGCAGAAAAGAAAACAAACAAAGCATTTACCTTTATTACTTGCTGAGACAATGAAAGAAAGGAGTAGGGTACATCGTCGGTGTCACTCTCAACATCAGCCCCTCTCTCTTACTTACATGAATCTTCTTCTACCCTAAGTTACATACAAGTTACATAAAAGTAAAAACTAAACTACAAAATGGAAGAACTAGTCTAAAATCCTAACTCTGCATTGTCCTCCATTTTCAGTGCACAATATGGCCTTTTATAGGCAGAAAACCCAACCACCAAGATCCCGGGGAGGTCGGGGGAGTTCACGCTCCCCGTAACTCCCCAGATTGCCGCAGAAAAGCGGCAAAAGCCGCGTTTCTGCGGCCAGGGTGTGGCCAGATGGCCACACCCTGTTGGTGGGTCATCCCGGGAGTTTCTTCTGACTTTATCCTTTGTTGGTTTCTTCGTTTGAGCTCCGGATTCTGACGAAATGGCCTTGGATTCTTGGCTTTAACCGATCAATTCTGAGAGGATTCTTCTCAACCGGTTTCAACCTCTTGATTTTGCCCTGATTTTATGTGCGCGAATTAACTCTGATTTAATTCAGAATTCTGGTGGGCTTTTGGGCTCATTTCTCTTCATCTCCCTAAGGATTGGGCCTGCAAATAAATCAAACAAATAATTAGGACAATGCAGGCTTTTATTCTAAAATCAGTATGAAAATGTGACATTAAATATGCAACATTAGTGACCAATCACACCCCCATACCTATCTTTTGCTCGTCCTCGAGCAAAACAACTAAACTATACTAATGATTATTAAACCACTTTCGCAGGTCGCGCAATTGCACTGAGCATGTGCAATAAGCCGTTAAACCTCTAGGTTTCCCCTAGAGGACGAGTTTTGTCTCGTGAGAGTTTTCAGCGGATTGCACCCACAAAATCCATAAAGAAAGAGAAATAAAGAGTTAGTATTTTCGAAAAGCATTTTGAAAGAGAAAAATATTTGAAATATGATTGTAAGATCTAAGCAATCTATAAGTTATAGGAAAACCGAATTTTTCATTCCTAAACTTAGTCTCTATTCAAAAATTTGTTATCAATCAAAGTAAGGAGTCAAATTGTACTTCTCATCTAGTCTATTACTTTACCCTAAGTCATATGCACCTTGTGACTGTGAAAATTTTGACTAAGGGTTCATTAACGCCAACTCTTATGCCTTATTTATTTATATATATATATTTTTTTGTTTTTGGTGGTATTATTCCTTAGTTTAGGCTTTCTAATCTGCCCATGTAACGAGCCTTTAAACGATGACTCCCAAACCAGACGGTCTTAGGGCACCAGGTGAGAAGACACCCCTAGGACTTAAGGACTCGAGCAAACAAGGCCACAAAACTAAGGACTTTATTATATGAATCCCTTTTAGGCGTGAATACTTATGCTTTATTAGGCACAAATACCCAGCTTAATCAGAGGATCTAATCATCTTTCGCATAAATACTAAGGCTTGCTTAGGCCAAAGCACCTAGCTAATCAATAATTAGATTTATTCATCATTTTTTTCGAACTTATCTAATTATCTTTCGCATAAATACTAAGGCTTGCTTAGGCCAAAGCACCTAGCTAATCAATAATTAGATTTGTTTATTTTTTTTCTTTTTTTTTATAAGGCATAAGAATCTTTGTTTTTGAACCCTAAGTGTGTAAGTGTATGAAGTGTGCATATTTCATCAAGGTAAAGATCAAGACCAAATTACTTTGACAAATTATCTTCCTAACTCTAAAATCAAACAAATAATCTTACTTTGACCACGTATAAGAAATCCTAATTTGGATTTTCCTATTCCTTAAAATTAACTTAATTTCTTACAAAAATAAGTCAAAATATTGTTTCTATTTTTCAAAAAGTTTTTAAAAGTAAAGAAAAG
The DNA here is from genome assembly GCA_038442645.1 of Agave tequilana. NCBI lineage: Eukaryota > Viridiplantae > Streptophyta > Magnoliopsida > Asparagales > Asparagaceae > Agave > Agave tequilana. The sequence goes on from JAVJIF010004228.1 coordinate 70,562, forward strand.
TGTTAAATTTTTTTTTATTTTAAAGAAAAAGAAAAGTTATGTTAGACCCTCCCCCACACCTATCTCATGCATTGTCCTCAATGTATGAATTTATGCATAGATGCATGAAAAAGAAGAAAGGGAAGGAAAAGGTTACCTTATGGTGGTGGTTCCGGTGGTGGTCTGATTGGTCCACGAAATGCGGCCCAATCAACTTTTCTTGGGTCTCGGAGGAACCCACCAGAAATATCTTTAATATAACCCATTAAAAAGATAAATCCATGAAGGACCTTTATTAAATATTTAACCCCATCTAATTTCCATATTCCATAACTAATTTCGGAGTCAAATTTATCAACCACCTCGTCCCAGAATGGAGTATGAAATGATAGAACAGTTGACTTGGACTCAGGAAGGACAGGAACTAATACCGACTCAGGAAGGTGACTTAAGTCAAGTAAAGGTTCAGGAGTCAAAATAGGTTCAGAAATTGGGTCCAAGTCAAGAAGTTGAAACTCCAGTCCACATGTATTTTCCAACAATGGAATGTGACCTAATATGGGTGATTCCAGTTCAGGAATGATAGGTGGAGGAATCAAAACTGACTCTAGAATATTATTCAAGTTTGGTAATAAAACAGGAGTCAATATTGATTCAGAAAGTTAAACTGGATCACAGATTTGAGAATCTAGGTCACATATCTCATTGAGTTCAATATCAAAAATGGAGAACTTGCCAATTTATCCATGGGATTTTCAAAATTGTAAAGTTGGTCAATTTCAACATGATCCTCAAAGATGGGTGATTCAATTTCTTTATGAATTGGTACAGGATCCAATGTTGACTCCGAGAAAAGATTGAAGTCAGGTGAAGATACCGGAGTCATAATCGAATCAGGAAATAGAATTGAATCACTAAGTTGGGGTTCAGGATCATAATCATTTTCAAGTTCTATTTCAGAAAAGGAAAACTAGCTAAACTATCAATATCATTTGGAGTTTGGGTAAGTTCACATGGTTGTTCTGAAATGGAATCTTGATTTCCAAAACTACATGACTCTTCGGCTCTAACAGGATGGTTAGTGACATCAGGACGGTGGGAACGTAGAGATTCGACCATCATGTCTATGTCACGATTTCTAGCATTTTGAGCATGAGTCATGGCTTCTAGCATCTTTTCATAGTTGATGGGTTCATTGTCTTGTTGAAAAGATGAAGAGTTGTTTTGGAAGTGGTATTGAAATTATGAGTCCATCAGATTTTGTGATTGTTGTTTGGACTCACGCATACTCCGTTCCAAAATTGATGGTTTTCTATTTTGGACTGGTGGAACTGAGTATGACTCGTGGAAATATTGTGGACTAGGTGGAGAAGGAGGACACTGTGGTTGAAAATTGGACTCGGGGTAGGTGAATCCCCACTGACTCTGTGAAGAGTTAAAATCGTTATGGAAATTATAGTTATTAGATGGGGGGTATGGGTCATATTGATTCGGATAAGACCAATCCGGCACACTAGGTTGGTCAAAGTTATGATATGCCGGGTTGGTAATATCCGAAAATGAAGTCGGTGTGTAATATGGATTATTATTGTAGTTGAAAAAATTATTATTATAGTCCATATCACACAATAGAATACACACAAAAAAGAAAGAAAAGCAAACAAATAAACAAACAAGAAAGAAAAAATTCTAACCTAAGTTAGGGTAGACCTAGACCTAGACGACTCCTAACTGGTTAGACTGTCCACGGGAGGTCTAATGTAGACTTTAACCACAAGCTAATCAGCCAGGTCAGGGCAAGGTTAGTGGGAGGTTTTCCGTCAAAGACGTTCCTTAATTAAATAACCACCAACCTTCGGGCTTTCGGCCCTCAATCCCTTTCCTAGACACTGATTTTGCAGGTGTTAAATTCCAACATTTTTCCCCCCTTAGAATAATCACCTAATTGAGTCCGAGATGTCCCTAGGGCCAACGTCTACTCAATTTTAGTTAGGCTTGGGTTAGTGAGTGCTTGGATTCTGATTTTTGGGCTAAGGAAGGGTGATTAAATCCCCACCTTATCTTATTATTGGGTGGTGCCCTTAAGATCAGTTTTTTGTGCAAGTGTACAAGATGAATAAGATGCACTCAAAGCGATATAAATCAACCAAGAGATAGTCCTATTCTAGATGCAATGCAAACATACCTTGCTCCAGCACTCTTCAACAGTAAAAAATAAAGGAATTAAAAAGACACGTGCCTAAAATGCAAATGTCTAATCAATTTTTTTTTCTTTTCAACAATATTTTACTGTTGATTATTAGCAGGCTTATGTTATGGCATATAAGAAAAATTAAAGTTGCAGCAAACTAGAATTTGTAAACTAAGCAGCCCTGCAAAAAAAGCTGTTAGTAGTCAACTCGTCCTTGCCGCGGATCCGCGGCTTTTGCCGTGAATCGCGGCAATTCAGAGGGCCCTTGGTATCTGCTTTTTGGAGCAGAGGCCCAAGGCCACTTGTATGTCACTGCAATAATAATTTTCAGCTTTGCTTGCCCTGTAACCTGCAACAGAGAAGAAAATTCGTTTAGTTCTAAAATTTTGCAATAAAAATTCAGATTTCAATAAAAACCGTTTTACCCTCCCCGGCAACCCCGCCAAAATTTGATTGAGGCAAAACCTGCACAAAAAAAAATACGAGATTACAGAACTTAAGAATGAAACGTGCAAATGCTCAATTCTTCCGCATTAGCCACTTGCTATAGCGGAAGAATTAAGCATTTGCACGTTTCATTATTCAGTTCTGTAATCTCGTATTTTTACCAAAATTTGATTGATGCTAAACCTGCACAAAAAATACAGAATTATAGAACTAAAGAAAGGATATGTGCAAGTGCTCAATTCTTCCGCTATAGCAAGTGGCTATGCGGGTCGTGATCCACAAGGAGGGTTTGCGATGGAAGCGTTACAGTTCTTTATTGAAATCTTTTAAGAAAATAAACGAAAGTTCTTCTCTCTTTTAAAGTTATAAAAATGAAAAATAAAGTTATAGTTAAAGTTAAGAAGAAAGCGAGAGATGAAGAAGGTGGAAAAACCAGAAAACGAAAGAAGCGACTATGTACAAATGAAGTGGAGAAGAAAGAGTTAGAGGAGGTTGTTGGTGATCTAAACTAAGAAAGAAAAGAAAGGAAAGAAAGAGATACTTACCTAGGTTGATTGATGACTTACTTGGAATCCTTTTTGCAAGTTCTACCTTTTTGCTTCGGAGGCGTTCAACGCATAGATCATAAACTCGAGCTCGGTCCCCGTGCACATTATATCGTCAAGCATAAGAAGAACGAAGTGATGCGGAGCTTGGAAGAGGAGAACGTCTTCATGAACTATCGCTGGCTCTCACGTAGCTTAGTTAGACTTGCTTTGGAATTCACTTGTACACTTCAACAACAACCAAGGTAAAGTAGAAGAGGAAGAGAGAAGCAAAAACAAATGTAAAGTAAAGCAGAAAAGAAAACAAACAAAGCATTTACCTTTATTACTTGCTGAGACAATGAAAGAAAGGAGTAGGGTACATCGTCGGTGTCACTCTCAACATCAGCCCCTCTCTCTTACTTACATGAATCTTCTTCTACCCTAAGTTACATACAAGTTACATAAAGTAAAAACTAAACTACAAATGGAAGAACTAGTCTAAAATCCTAACTCTGCATTGTCCTCCATTTTCAGTGCACAATATGGCCTTTTATAGGCAGAAAACCCAACCACCAAGATCCCAGGGAGGTCGGGGGAGTTCACGCTCCCCGTAACTCCCCAAGATTGCCGCAGAAATGCGGCAAAAGCCGCGTTTCTACGGCCAGGGTGTGGCCAGATGGCCACACCCTGTTGGTGGGTCATCCCGGGAGTTTCTTCTGACTTTATCCTTTGTTAGTTTCTTCGTTTGAGCTCCGGATTCTGACGAAATGGCCTTGGATTCTTGGCTTTAACCGATCGATTTTGAAGTTTTACTTTAATCCATTCATATATGACTTCATGAGTTTTTGTCATCATCAAAAAGGGGGAGATTGTTAGCCCAAAGGCCCATCACTCTAGTTTTGATGATGATTAACTCATGTAGTTATAGTACTAATGATCTTGTGTTTAATTAGTGACAGATTTATGATCAAGATCTTAGTAGGTGCATAGCTTCAACAAAGGATTTAAAGTCAAGTTTTGGAGCTAGCACGATGTGATCCAAAGAGCTTTTGGATCGTGTTTGGACCAAGTCAAGAAGATGAGAAGACTTCAAGTGAAGACTTCAAGAAGATGAAGACTTGTGTCTAGGTTTGTTTTAGAAGATTTTGTTTTTAGATAAAATGTAAAGGATAGAATAGTTGGTGGATTGCTCAAGTATCATATACACACACACTCTTGATTTAATTATCTTTTCATAAAAGAATTTTTATTTTAGAAAAGACTTTTCATTTTGAAAAAATACCGTTTTGGTTTTTGGTATTCAAGTCTATATGTTTTAACCAAAACCATGTTTAGTGCTTATTGTCAAAAACATAGATATTTCACCATGTTTGTATAGTGGATCATATCCATACACACTATGCTTCAAATGAGTTTAAAATATCTTGTTTTTGTATTTGGTAAAGTTTTGGAAAAACATGTTTTTGGAAAAAGAGTTTTTATTTTGAACCAATATTTCCTAGTTACAAAATAGTCCAAATCTTTTGTAACATGCCTTGATTTTGTGCAAGCATGTTTGTTTATCAAAGTATATTGGTAAAACTATTTTTGTAGATTTTCTGTAATTTATGGGATTTTATTTCAATCAAAAAGACCAAGTTTTAAATCCCTGATTTTCTGTTTTCAGGCTTCAGCGGTCGACCGACCGGTCGACCAAGTTCTGAAGTCGGTCGACCGGGCGGTCGACCGACGTGCACAGACGTGCACGCCTGTTCTGCAGGAGGGCCGGTCGACCGACCCGGTCGACCGTCCAGAGAGCTCTGCTCTCTGGAAAGCCCCGGTCGACCGGACAGAGAGACTTGCTCTCTGTATCCTGGCCTCGCTTGACCGACCGATCGACCGATGGCACAACGGTCTGAAACATGACCGTTGGCCGGTCGACCGACCGTCGACCGTCAGTTCTGACAGACCCCAACGGCTAGTTTTTCTAGCCCTATAAAATGGGACTTTTGGGGGCTGTTTTCAAAAAGATTTGGAGAGTGTTCTTGAGCCAGTTTTTCTAACCCTTTTAAGAGGTTTTCTCCACAAAATTGAGAGCAAATATTTCCTATCAAAAGGGAGTTTTATCAAGAGTGTTAAAAGTGATTCTTTGAGTTTTCCACCACCATTTCCATCCTAGTTTTCTCACACAAACACTTGAGCTATCCATTGATTATTCATCCTATAGGAGTGTTGTAGTGAGATAGTTTTTAGGTGATCAAAGTGCTGTGATCACCAAAGACTTGTTTTTTGTACTTTGAGGAGGCGGACGTGTGTGTCCATAGTATTTCAAGTTCGGGTGCGAACTTGTTGTTTGAGGTGCGGCCTCGGCGAGCTAGTGGGCTTGCGTGTGTACGGACTAGAGAGTCCAAGGAGTTCTAGTGTGAACTTGGCTTGTAGGTGTTGCGGCACCGAGGAGTGATCCGGTGGGATCGATTATAGTGGAAATCCTTCGTGTGTCGAAGGCGGGGATGTAGAGCAAGTGTGCTCGAACCTCGAAACAAATCCCTTGTGTTTGCGATTGCTCTTTCTCTCTTTGTCCTTTTGTTTATATCTTGCATACTTTCATTGTCTATCTTTATATACTTGATATATTCATTTGTGCTCATATTGTTATTTGCTTGGGTTTGTTTGCTAACACTTGTATTCAACCAAGAGAGCCAACGCGGCACCTCAACCCTTATCTAGGGGAATCTAGAGGAGTTAGTCCAGAGCCCTTCACGGGGAATTCGACTACACTCTTGTGTTATACGTGGTGTTTAGTTTAAATAGTTTGTTTAGGTCATAATAGTTTTTAATTCCGCATTTAGTGACCATTAGATTAGCCATCACCTATTCACCCCCCCTCTAGGTGATTTTCAGGTAGTTCATGGTTTGATACTTTATTGAGCAACACTTTGTATCTCTCCTATGCTTTATGTATGGATTCATCATCTAGTTGGGAGAAAGTCATAATATCGCTCTGTAGCTTTGCTACCTTGGCTGGTGGAAGAACTTAGCCAAAAATGCTGACGCCATCTCGTCCCATGTTGCAATTGTCTCCTTAGGTAGAGATAGAACCAAATCTTCACCTTTTTCTTTATAGAAAAAGGAAAGAACATCAACCTTATTGCATCAGAAGAGACCCCATTGTGGTTTTGTGTGTCACAGATCACCAAGAAATTTTTAATATACTCATTCAAATCTTCGTCAGTTCCTCTCTGAATTGGCATGTGTTTTGCACTAACTGTATAACACCGATCGTCAAATCGAAGCTATTGGCTTGAATAGTCGGCTTGATAATGCAGCAAGTGGCCGCTGATGTGGATTACACAGCATAATCTCTCAGTGCCTTGCATTTTTTTGTTTTTGCCATCTCCACTTCTCGCTCTCTCTCTCTCTCTCTCCTTCAACAAGCGTCTGATGGTTCTCTCAATCTCTGATCAGGTTCTATTAGGTCAGAACTCTCAGAACATAGCTTACAGCTTGAAGAATCAGATTCTGAAATTCAAACTTCAAAAGAAATTTTTGAACGGTGGATTCGCTGTCTGGACAGCAGATTCGTTGTCTCTCTTTCACCTTTTGCAGTCTACTTCTTAATCTGAAATAGAAAATTGACACTGTAAATTTATCTAGAAAAAATAATATTCAAACTAAGATCAAATTTAATTATCTGTGATAATAAATAATCAATCCCTGGCCACGACGCCAAAAACTTGATACGAAACTGGCAAGTATACCAAGCGTTTTAAGTAATAAAATGATGAGATAAAGTGTCAAACCCACAGGGATTGTATTTAACTACCACTATTAATTATTTCTAATCTTTTTTTAAATTTTACTTGAAAAAGTATTTTTCTTATATGAGAAGGATACTAGGACTTTAGGTCTTTGGCATATCTATTTCAGATTTATTTAATTAATTGTATTAGAAACTTTATCTGAATATTGCTAATAATTGAAGAATCCTTTGGTATCAACAAGCTCCATCGAGCATCATTAAATCTAACCCTAGACTAGAATTCAAAATCTTCCGATCTAGTGAATTTACTAATCTACAGTAGTATTAAGATTTATGATTCCTCTATGAAAGATTACACTACCTATGCTTCTCCTGTCAGTCTCAGCCTGTAAGTAGTAATTTCTATCCCTAAATGCTTTGTTAGATTATCTTTGTCGGTCTTAAACCTAACCATCTAAATAATTGTGGCCATCAATTATTAGACATTAAAACAAAAATAAAAATTTAGCAATAATTCAAATAAGAACAACTAAATACAAATAACTCATGACCAATCTTTCATAGATAGCCTATGCCTAAGCCCTAGCTAAGAGTAATTAGTTCATAAGTAAAAAGTAAGAAAACATGATTTTAAAAGAAAAAAATGTTAAATAAAATTAACTAGAGAAAAGGAAGAAATAACCCAATTGAAGCTTCTTCTTCTTCCTCTGATTTCCTCCTCCAAGACTCAGCAACTTGCAAAAAAATAAAACTTTATTAAGAAATGATCTCCAAATTTGAATCTCTAAAATTACATATTAAATATAAGAGTATGCAGGTCATTATATAGGCTTCAGAAACCTTAGTCGGCCGAATAATAATTCCAAAAACTAACACAAAGTCTTAAACGAATTCTGAAAAAATTACGTTGGCAACCGACTAAGCAAGATAGCGAATTCACTGTATAATACGGCATTTTTACTGTAGAATATAATACATACCCGAATTTGACTCAGAGAACAGCTGGCGCAAGAGCTTCACCTCCTTTGATTGGTCAACGGCGGATTCGCTGTTTGTATGACGGATTCGCCATATAACTTTTGACTTATCCTCTGGAATTTCTCCGGCCTCCTTTGCTTCTTGTGCTAACTCTTCTAGGCTCTCAGGCTCCATCTAAGTTTAATAAAAAATCTTCCTTTGCAACTCTTATTTTTATTTATTTTTTTCAATCTTTTCTCCAAAATTGCTCTTTGACGCTAAATCTACAAAAGTTAATAAAACAAACTATCAATGCAGCATTAAAGTGGCAAAAATAGGTATAAAAGGATATAAAATATGTATATAATAGGACATTCATCACATGCCTACGGGCTTTTCTCGATCGTCCTATGGGAGTCAAAATCCTCCACTGTGGGATTTTCCCCACTCCGAGTCCCTGATCGGGAGAAAATCGTGCACGAAAAGTGTATGTTTTGAAATCAAGAGTTAAAAAAGCATGCTTTGGCTTCCTCGATACTTCCGTTATAGCATAGAGGCTAAACAGGTCGAATCCACAGGGACGGGAAGCGATAGAAGATTTACCGGTCTATGCACGTGTGTGTTAAAGTTTCTTCTATGTTTTAAAGAATCAAAAGAAAAGAAATAAAGAATGAAAAAAGAAGAGTACGATGAAACACGAAGAAGTAGGAACATAGAAGAGAAGATATTTGTGATCTTTGAGATATATCTAAAACAAAGTATAAAAGAAAGAAAATCCATGGCTACTAACTACTAATGGCTCCACTAACTATGCTAACCTCTTAATGAAAGTTACTTCGCATGTATCCTTGGCTATCACTAGTCCTTGGTTCAAGAGCGTTTCAAAGCATGACCTATAAGATAACTCATCATATCCAAACTCAACAAACAAGTGCAAGCTACACTTAAACTATCAAATCTAAACAAGAGTAAGCATGAAATAAAGTAATGTTAGCTTGTTAGAGAGTTAGAATGTTAGAGTGTTAGAATCCATCATCATGAGCCATCAATGGCTCTTGCAAGGGCAAGACCAAGTAGAGACTATTAGACTCATGTGAATTATCAAGTAAGAAGTTAGCAAGTTAGCGGTTAGCAGTTAGTTGCCATAAGAGAAATTAGCTAAGCATGTAAAGGAGTTAGAGAGAAGAAACAAAGAGAGATAAAGAGAGAACCTTTCATAGCTTGTCACCTTTCATTACAAGCACTCTTGCTTTTCACCCATGTACTACTCTCTTTCCTATTACAAGATCTACAAGATATGAAAAATACAAAAGAAGAAGAAGAAGAAGAACTAACTTAAACTATCCTAAACTACAACATGGATAAGAAACCCCTAAAAATTATCCTAAAAACTACTTAAACTCCTCTCTCTCTGGTGCTCTGGACATCCCAGGATATTTATAGGTGAAATAGGGCACACGGGAGTCTGTACGGAGCCGCGCGTCAAATCAAGCGCGTGACTCCACGACTTTGCCACGGAAATGCGGTAATTGCTGCGTTTTCATGGCAAACTAGGGCGGCACGTGTGGCGCCACCTGCTGCACGCTGCCCGCTTGTCCCTCTGTCGGCTGTACGTCCTGGTTTCTGGATTTGGGCCCCCGATTTTGATGAAATCACCCTCCAAAGTCAATGGTTATTCTTGTAGGCTTTTAATTACCAATTAAATGAGATTTTTAGGCTTCTTCTTCATTTCATTCCATAGACCTAGAAACATGCAAGAGAGGTGTTATTAACAGGATTTAATATTAAATAAATGTGAAGATTTGGTATGAAATATGCAATTTTAGAGACTAATCACACCCCTACACATATCTTTTGCTCGTCCCGAGCAAAATAGAAAAACTAACTAAGAAGATTATTACAACATTTTCGCAGGTGACGCGATTGCACTGAGCGTGTGCAACAAGCCGTTAAACCTCTAGGTTTCCCCTACAGGAAGAGTTTTGTCTCCTAAGAGTTTTCAGAGGAATACACCCACAAAATCCATAAAGAAAGAAATCAAATATTAGTATTTTGAAAAACGCATTTTGAAATAGAGGAAAGTATTAAATTGCAGGTGACGCGATGCACTGAGCGTGTGCAACAAGCCGTTAAACCTCTAGGTTTCCCCTAGAGGAAGAGTTTTGTCTCCTAAGAGTTTTCAGAAGAATACACCCACAAAATCCATAAAGAAAGAAATCAAATATTAGTATTTTGAAAAACGCATTTTGAAATAGAGGAAAGTATTAAAATATTTTTGCGAAAATTTAAGTGATCCAAGGTCATAAGTTAACCAGAAATTATTCTTCCTTAAACTAAATCGAAATGCAAAATCTTGTTATAAATTAAATGTAAGAATTTAAAATTAAATTGATTCTTTAATGTTTCATAAAACTCTTAGAACATATGCACTTTGTGAACTGTGAAGATTTTTGGAATATTGACTCTAACTTTCTTGCCATTTATTTCTATAAATTTTTTTCTTTTTTCTTTCCTTGGTTTTCTTAGGCTTTTTAGCTTACCTGGGTAGTGAGCCTTTAGCCGGTGACTCTCAAACCAGATAGTTTTAGGGCACCAAATGAGAAAACATCCATCGGACTTAAAGACTCGAGTACACAAGGCCACAAAACTAAAGGGGATTATTTTATTTTTTTTGTCCACCGTTTTAGGTGTGAATAATCTTATACTTCCTGAGGCATAATTACCTAACTTCAATAAGTGATTTTTATTATCATCATTTCATATTTTTTTATATTTTTTATGGCATTTTCAGTCTTTGTTTCAATCCTAAAAAATTGTGTAAGTGTGAAGTGCATAAATCTAAGGCAAAAAATTCAAAATCAAAGTATATTTCCAATCTCACCTCCTTATCCTAAAATTTAAACAAGATCTATTATTTTGACTCAGTTTAAAATTTCATAATTTTAGATTTTCCTAGTTGCTAAGATAATATTAATTTTCTTAAAAATAAATCAAAACTATTTCTCTTATTTCAAAAAGTTTTGTAAAAAGAAAAGAAAATAGTTTTTATACAAAAGAAAAATCTAAATATTTTCTAAAAAGAAGTGTAAAAGAAAGAAAGTTTAAAACAACCTACGTTAGTAAACTCTCCCCCACACTTATCTCATGCATTATCCTCAATGCATCGTGAATGTGTATATACATGAAACAAATAGAAAGGGAAGAAAATTACCTCATGGTGGTGGCCCGGTGGTGGTCTGATTGGGCCAAGCGTTGCTACCCAATCAAGATAATGTGGTGGCTCACGGAACCCACCTTTATTGACCTCTTTTCATTTACATGCTTACCATCCCTAATATTAATAGGATCATGTGAGATCTTATCATGAAAATTATTCCCTTTACATGACCAATCATGAAAGATCATCACTGAATCATTCTGGTCAATACCTTGGTCCAATAATAGAATGTGATTTTGTGAAATGGATGATTTGGGATTTGAAATGAAAAGTTCTGGAACCAATACTAACTCGAAAAAATCAACTTTGGCTTCGAGAGTTGGTTTAGGTTCAAGAGTTGAGTCCAAATCAAAGAATTTAGTTTCACATTCTATTCCCATCAATGAAGTGTGACAATCCAAAAGAAATGGTTCAATTTCAAAATCCATAGATACAGGAATCAATGTTGGCTCAGAAAATGAGTCCAACTTGGGTAAAGATTCCGGAGTCAACATAAATTCAAAGATTGGAATTGAATCACAAAGTTTTGGGTCGGGTTCACAGTCATATTCAAGTTCAATTTCATTGAAATGAAAACTTGCCAATTTGTCAAAGGGTTGATATTGGTCAAGTTCAAGGTTTTGTTATGAAATTGAATCTTGGTCAACGTCTTCAAGATTTCATGATTTTTTATTTTTATCAATATGATTAGAAGTGTTAGGAATAGTCAAAGATTTGGTAAGAAGAGATTCCTTATTCCTACACATGTTTTCCAATCGACTACGTCTAGATTTTATCATATTAAAAGGATCCCTTTGGAATTGAATCATGGATTTCATACTCTTTTCTTGTTGTGGGACTTGGGAAATGGAGTAAGGATCTTGGATTTGAAATTTTTGATGGGATTTTGAGTTTTCTAATTTTAAATTCGTCGCTCGAGCACCTCTAAGGCTTCCATCCTCTTTCCTAGTCAATTGGTTCTTCTAATGGTCGTTCAGGAGAAGGAGTATATGAAGCTGGATGTTGGTAAGGTAGTTGACCATATGACTCGGGAGAGTTGTATTCCCACTAACTCTGTGAAGAGTGGTAATGATTATTCCAGTCTTGTTCATAGTATTGGGACTGGGGCACATATTGAGTTGGATAATCCTAATTCGGCATTATGGTTGGTTCATGTTATACATAGCCGGGTTAGAGTTATCCGAGTCAAATGAGGTCGGGGTGAAATATGAATTCATATTTTGGATTAAAAAAATTGTTGTTGTTAAAATCCATGTAACAGCGCCAAAATTTGATCGGGAGAAAACCGTGCATGAAAAGTGTGTGTTTTGAAATCAAGAGTTAAAAATGCGTGCTTTGGCTTCCTCGATACTTCCGTTATAGCATAGAGGCTAAACGGGTCGAATCCACAGGGACGGAAAGCGATACAAGCTTTACTTTACCATTTATTCACGTGGGTGTTAAAGTTTCTTCTATATTTTAAGAATCAAAAGAAAAGAAAACAAAGAATGAAAAGAGAAGAGTACGGTGAAACACGAAGAAGTAGGAACATAGAAGAGAAGATATTTATGATTTTTGAGATATTTCTAAAATAAAGTAAAGAGAAAGAAAAAACTCATGGCTGCTAACTCCTAATGGCTCCACTAACTATACTAACCTCTTAGTGATAGTTGCCTCACATGTATCCTTAGCCATCACTAGTCCTTGGTTCAAGAGCGTTTCAAAGAATGACCCATAAGATAACTCATCACATCTAAACTCAACAAACAAGTGCAAGCTACACTTAAGCCATCAAAACTAAATAAGATTAAGCATGGAATAAAGTAATGTTAGCTTGTTATAGAGTTAAGATGTTAGAGTGTTAGAATCCATCATCATGAGCCATCAATGGCTCTTGCAAGAGCAAGGCCAAGTAGAGGCTATTAGATCCATGTGGATTATCAAGTAAGAAGTTAGCAAGTTAGTGGTTAGTAGTTAGTTACTATGAGAGAAAATTAGCTAAGCATGTAAAAGGAGTAAAGAGAAGAAAACAAAGAGGGGTAAAGAGAGAACCTTTCATAGATTGTCACCTTCCATTACAAGCACTCTTGCTTTTCACCCATGTACTACTCTCTTTTCTATTATAAGATCTACAAGACATGAAAAATACAAAAGAGGAAGAAGAAGAACAACTAACCTAAACTACCCTAAACTACAATATGGAGAAAAAAACCCTAAAAACTATCCTAAAAACTACTCAAAACTTCTCCCTTTGCTGCTCAAGACATCCCAGGGTATTTATAGGCGAAACAGGGCAACAGGGAGTCTGTACGGAGCCGCGTGTCAAATCATGGCGCGCGGCTCCACGACTTTACCACAAAAACGCGACAATTGCCACGTTTCCGCGGCAAACCTAGGTGGCGCGCGCGGCCGCCGCCTGCTGCACGCTATCCGCTTGTCCCCCTGTCGCTGTGTCGCCTGCTACACGCTCGCTGCCCACTTGTCCCCCTGTCGGATATACATCCTGGTTTCTAAATTTGGGCCCCCAGTTTTGATGAAACCACCCTCCAAAGTTAATGGCTATTCTTGTAGGCTTTTAATCACCAATTAAATGGGATTTTTGGTTTCTTCTTCATTTCACGTCATGGACCTAGAAACATGTAAGAGAGATATTATTAACAGGATTTAATATTAAATAAATGTGAAGATGTGGTATGAAATATGCAATTTTAGATACTAATCATCCCCCGCTCGATTACAAGGATTTCCTCCTTTCAAAGCTCCTGTTTGATGCTCTGCTGATGAGATTTTTCCCACTTGGAGTACAAACATTAGCCTACGGGCTCCCCTCGTCTGAACCTACGAGCAAACGGATATATCCATCCATCCATATTCCACAGTGGAATTTCCCCCAGTCGAGAGACAGCTTCGATGTGAGATATCCCCATACGGAGGATAACTCTGATGTTGGGTTTACTCCCACTTGGAGGTGCTGAATAGTTACCCTTGGTAGGGACCCCTATCCAGAAACGTATCTAATATGTCGATGGGTTGTAACCCCACTTCAGGCTATTCTTATGCGGGTCCGGGACGAGGATATGACCACATATGTATAGGTATATTCATGAATGTTTTCTTAACTGGATTATCCCCTCAACGTACCAGCCCTGTGTGGGCGTACTCCGATTGGCTCCCTGAGGATAGAAGCGACAGGTATTGTGTTTTCAATTTTGTCTAACTATTAATTGCTGCATTTATCACTTTTACTTAAATATTTCACTGTATGCTTGTGTTCGTACATCTTAACTGCCACATCCAATTCTTGGTCTATGCACCCCGAGACGGGATTAACCCTGCTCGGAGGCGACAGCAGGCCACCTCACAAACACTCATTCACTCTACAATGGGATTTTCCCCCTCGGGGTCTGAGCTTTGTCGTAGGAAATTTCACCTCTCAGAGCCCCGACAACGCAGCTCCGTAGACGGGACATCCCCCGCCCAGAAGCAGATGCGAACCCAACTCAGCAGTCGGAATTTCTCCTGCCCAGAGAATTACTTGCAGGTACTGTAGATGGGATTTCACCCACTCAGGAACAACACCGTCATCCTTCTCCACCATTCCAGAACACTTCTGAGATAAGGACCTCAGAGGGCTACTCAACATCTCAGAGTCAAAGTGAAATCTCCGAGCAGACATACAATCCCAAACAAAAGCAATGACAAAATAAACTAGGCAAGATCCAAACAACCCTTCCATTTCAAAATTGCTACTTTCATTTCAAGTTTTCAATTACATTCATCCAAATACAAATTTGGTTACATCTAATAAGAGTAATACAAGATCTATCACATTTTTATGTTTGATTTCTGAAAGAAAAAACAAATAAGCTTTCCACCACCATGTGCACAGCCAGACACATGCCACGATGACAAGATCGGAACCATCATCAAATACGCCCTGCTCAATCTCCACTCCTGCTTTTTGCACGCTATCAGGAAAGAATGACATCAGCCCTGGCTCCAGACCGGACCGATCTAATAAGAGACCAGACGAAAAACCAGATTAAAGCAAGAACCATGCCTATCCTTCCTGACAGTTGGGCCTCATCGTAAAAAATGGTGTTTCTCAACGAACCCATCATAAAGACTGACGTTTCTCGGCAATTGGACTCCTAATCATCAGGAGCGTAACAACTGCCTTCACCATCTCTCTTTCTTTCCTCCACCGGATGAAGGAGAAGGGAGACATCTCGACCCACCAGAACAAGAATTTTTGAAGTAAGAAGTTATTCAGAAGATAAGAAAATCACTCCTCAAGGATCCACTCTATTTATAGAGGGAGAAGAAGCTAGACCATCTTTCGTTCAAATTTCCCATCCCCAAGAAATTGATCTACGTCTTGAGATTTTTAGCATACCAAATCATCAAGATATCAAGTGCCACTGTCACATGATCTCATCCATCATAACGAAGAGATTCGAAAAGACACCAGTTTGGAAGCCAGCTATTCCCTAGATCAAGCCTAAAGATACGCATTAATTACCAATCCAATAGTTCTACAACCATCCAGTTCCTCACTTAAAAGCTTTCACTGATTTCGTCTTCCAATTCTCCTCCCACGAATCCAGCAATCACAAGAGCAAAGGGCATCGATAGTGGTCAGAATCCGACCGCTCTCCTAGATCGCGACATGTGCCCAGCCGCACCAGAGGCGCATCAAGCAGACAACGAACTCAATACCAGTTTGATCACCTTCAACCCCAAGGAGAGGCCTCAGGCTTTGCCCCGAGCTTGCATTTAACCCCAAGGAGAGAGTCACAGACCTCGCCCTGAGTTCACATTCGACCCCGAGGAGAGAACCTCGGGCCCCTTCTTTTCCCCGACATCCACAACTACCAGACCTCTCCCTATCTCCACTGGACACAGCTCAGCAGTCCCCAGATCACGGAGCTAGTTATGCTGTCAGGATATCCCTCCATTCTAAATACGCCCTATTTCAGTGGGGATAGTTTCGGATAGTGACGGATATCTCGGCATATCAATCCCAACAATCAAGCATGACAATCTGAGCGGTTGTGGAAGAATCCCGACGAGCAAATTATTCAGATCCTAGAAATTCGCACCACTAGTTACAATACTACAGAGTACTTATGCACCAAGAGATGAGAAAGGGGCATCGAAGAAATTGTAAACACAAGTATATTCAACTGAGTTCATTGTAATCTACAGAAACATAGTGAACTCTCTCTCTCCCCCACCCCCCCCCGTTGTTTTTCCCAATTTGAGTTTTCACGTAAAATCTCTTGTCTCTGCCTCTTCACTGTGTTGAATCTGTGAGCCATCTTAATCTAGTTAGACCCCCTTTCGCTTGTGGTGTGAGGCCAACCGCTCAATCAATCTCGTTGGAAAATCAATAAACTACAATGCAGAAACCTCGAGACAAAAAGGCCCTAATGGAAATTTTTCAAACTTTTGCAGTATTTTAAAATCCCGGTTTCTTTTAAACCACCTATGTTAGCAAGATCACACATTATATATATTCAAGTGATTAAAAATAAGACCATTAAGCAGTACCGTTCAAGCTTAACTAGGGAAGGTAGGAGAAACATAAGAGGGTGAGCTTATGAACAAAAGAGGAATTGGAATCAAGTGGAATGAGAGAGAGAGAGAGAGCAGACCGCTCAAAACTAGTGAATAGCATCCTACTTTGAACCCTTCCATTTCCACCTCTCTTCTCTGTCCATAGAAAAACTAAAGCATCATCATCAGCTCGGTCTTCCCTGACTCTCCTACACCCACCCACCGATCATTTTTTTCATTCCCAATCCTTCTAAACCAGAAATCACCTAACTATATTCCTCCTCTTCCCAGTTCAGATGCTATCAAATTTGTCCAATATTCTCAGGTGATCAAATTGACAAGCCTTCCTCCATTGAACCATGGCCTCTCGGTCCATCAACGTATACAGCCCTTTGGTTAGGCCGTTGAGGACCATAACCGATCGCTCTCCATCTATCAGTTACTGGCAGCATGATGGAGGAAGATCCAGAGTTCATCGCGGCTTCGTGTTGTGTTGTGCAGCCCAAGATTCCTCCACTACCACTGGTATGTGTGCATGTTAAAACTTTTTTTGACACACAGTGTCTGTTCGAGATTCAAAGACTAAGGCTTGCATCTTTCCTGTTCTAGTTACTGGTAAGGCACCAGCGGCAGACAAAGAATCCTCCGCTGCCACTGGTAATGTATAAATGTGATTCTGGCTTTGTTCTCATAACATGTTTGAATATCAAGACAGAAGTATGAATCATATAGATCGTCTTCCTGCAGTTACTGAAAAGAAAGAAGCAGGACCTGCGAAGGCAACAGCTGCTCCTGTGAAGCCGAGAAAAGCTCCTGTAAAAGCTCTGCCTCAGATGATGGAAGAGGATGTCATTCCCTCACTGAAATCTACTCTTGAGGCTGAAGAAGACCTCTCACTAATTGAGCTCTCCTTTTAAGATAACAGGGTTAGTCATTGAATTCACCACTTCAATATCTCTAGGCTACGTTGTAGCAGCTTGGTTACATTCTCATTGAAATTGAGAGGCAGTTAAAATGAGAATACCATTCAGTTGTAGGTATAGTAACTATAATTCATATAAATAAGAAATTGGCAATAACAGTGCTTAAAAATGAAGCCTAGCTGGAAGATAAGATTTTTGCTTATGGTCTATAGGAATAATATGTTGATCTCCATAAGCTAATATCAATAAATCCACCCTTTCTTCACCTGTTTTCACTAGCTTTCAACTTATCTCGATTTCAAAGAGTGTTCCCCTTCACATTTACACCCACACTCTTAGGGACTAAGGGACTATATCTAGTGACATTCATTGAATAGATCATGACTTCTAAATTACATGAAAACACAAGCAAAGAGTTTTAAACTTCTCTCATCAGGTAGAGCATATCTAAATTCTACTGATCATAAACTCTATGCTTGTCTATGCCATGTGTGGTGGAGATATTCCGCTATGTATGATCAGACGGTCGATCACACTCCACAAGCAAGAAGGACAATGAAAAAGTAAAATCACAACAAAGAGAGCAGGCATAGGCACAAGATTTTTATGTGAAAACTCAATGCGGGAAAAACCACAAGAAAGAGGAAAGAAAACTCACTATAATTTGTGAAGTACAAGAATTACAGGAATTCTTTGTGCCAGGCTTAGCCTTGAGCTTCTTGGATTCGGGAAGAAGAGGATGCTGAAGAAGAAGATCCCCCTCTTGCTGGAAGAGAGGGCTACATATGCTCCATCTGTCCTACTTACATGGGGGCGAATGATACAGATGTTATCTTCGGAACTGCATGATCTGCACGTGCTGATTTGTTATAACAGCCATGATGATGGGTGCTTAATCATTGGGATGGCATGTAGAGAAATCCACGTCGGTCTATAACTTCCCAGGCTGGAGGGCATCGACACGTTATGCACGCGAAGGAGGATTAAGCTGCGTAACTATAAGCATGATCAGAAATGATCTGTTATCATTGTTGTGGGATGGCGGAGTTGGAATCTCCGAGTGGGGAAGCTCCAGGATGACTAAGAGCTTCAAAGTCATCGGGATGGAAGTGTCTTCGGAGAGCAACTTCGGAGTATTTGGACACATGGCGTCATCCTATAAGGGTCAGATTTTGACCATTATAGATTCCCATGTTCTTTCGCCTGTCAGAGCCTGCTGGTGAGAAGTGGGAGAGCGGAGTGGCTGAAAGCTTCTCGATGTCTTTGGTTTGACTTGGCCCTGGTGAGCAGAGGAAAACCTGGACTATTAATGCAGATCTCCCGGATTGTAGTGGAGATCGTGTTGCTGGATGACAGCTAGTGTGCCAGTCGGTCTGGTCAGCTGGATTAGTAACTGGCATCTCTTCAGATTTCAGTGCCATAATGACTGAGATCATGGGGAAGCAGTGGTTGATATCGTGCTTCTCTGATTGATTGAAATTCTCGGATGTGAACTGTCTTTCCAGGGATCGAGGATTTGAATGGGAGACGATTTTGCTCCTCCTTCTATAAATAGGTTGGAGTCCTTTGTGTAGAAGTAACTTCTGCCATCTCCTCTGAAAAATCCTGTTGAGTCATCATGTGCCCTACCTTCCCTTCATAGGATGAAGAAAGGAAAAGTGGAGAAGATGGTGGTCAAGTTCTCACTGCCTGAGAGTTTGTTTGGCGCATAAAACATCAGTATCGTGATGAACCTATCAAAAACATCAGTCTT